>BQNB010069469.1:0-33477 GCA_026074375.1 Tanacetum coccineum | reverse complement strand
AGGTGTAAGTATGCTACAAGATAGGGAAATGATGAATAAAAGGCATACCTTCCAGGAGATATAATGTCCCTATCTACCTTACATTGTTTAGATGTTTTGAATACTCCATATAAGGGACTCATTAGTTGAGTATGAATGAAAGGCTCGGTATTTATGATAACTAAATGAACTTGTATTTCTGTAAAATTTGACTGAGGTTCCTTAGCGAGAAGTCTCTCAAGCTCTTCTAAATCCTTAGTAGGATTAAAATCAGCCTCATCGTCAACTATGGTTACATTCAAGATCTCGTCTCCAAATTCTTCCAAAAGTTCATCCAAAATTGATTTAGTAGCCGGTGCTACATAATCATTATTAGGTGGTGTGGTGTGAATGGGTTCTGGGATAAAAGGTTGTACAATTTTGTCTATTTCATCAGGGACGTTAAAAAATTTCCTAATCCGTTCTACGTCATCGACCGTAATATCTCACATATCAAAAGTATCCCCATCATCACCATCTTCCTCTTGATCCTCCTCTGAATCATCATCCTATTCCCAAATACTATCCTGAACTATATCATGCCTCATTCGCCTTATGTTTACGGCTCCCGTTCTAAATAAGTCATCCAAGATTTTATCAAAGTTGGAATCCTTCTTACTAGTGTTAGGTGTGTGTGGTGGTTGAGCGAAAAATTAGGGTGTGAAACCATAGGAGTGATTACTGAGTGGATTCATTCCTAGACCTTGTTTAGCAACATATAGATTATATTTTGCTATAGTCATATTTTCAATGTCTACATCGTTGCTCTCATTAGTAGATACAAAATAATTCTTAGGATAGGGTTGAACATGTGGAGGAGGAATGTCATGAGAATACGGATAGCAAAAAGTCTTACTCTTATTTCGGTGAAAAAAGTCAACATCCGCCTCATTATAATTTGTTGGACTTCTTCTGGATCCAATATCGTCCCTATAATCTCCTTTCTTTTGCAGCTTCATACTCAAGGTACTCACTTATCGTCATGTTCTCAATGCCAGGCTCCATTTCCATGTTTCCTGAAAATCAAACAAGAGATAACAATAGATTGTGTTATTACAAAGAAACAAATACTGAAATATAATATATACAAAACTCAAATTTAAAACCTAATTAGCTCCCCGGCAGCGGCACCAAAAACTTAATGCGTAATTTCTTTTAAATATTTATTTTCCAAGTTTTAAATTTATAAAACTCGTTTCACCTTACAAACGCACTAACGGGCAGAGAACCTGATCGTGAGTAGTGTAGTTATGGTAAATTTGAGGTCGTCCCAAGAGCTAAAGGGTGGTCTAAATATGAGTTTAAATGGTTGTCACGTTCAAAAGATGTTTGAATAATTAAATTGTAAGAGAATGGATAAGAAGAATGAAACCGGTGTTATCAATTAAAGGAAATGGTATAGTGGAAGGCTACTAAGAAGATGAACCCATTTAACTTAATTAAATATCCTAGGTTTAATTATTTTGATCTCAAGTGCAATGTCTAATTCTTGTTTTATTAGTGGTTTCTAACGTTGATAGACTTGAATGGGTATATTTAGTCTATCCTATACTCCCTGCGATTCCGAATCCGTCCAAATCGTATAGGAGGTAGGTTATCCAGGTTGCAGTGATTAATCTTAACTATTCCCAAAACTTATCTAATAACCTATACAGATTATTAACCCCCACTGAAAGAGTTCCTGTGCTTTTTAAGTATATTGAGTGATAAGTGCGAAGACCGGTTAGTTCCTACACTAGGTAAGGAGTTAGTGATCCTCCCTAGTACCCGTTGCCCATATTGACATGTAATTCTAATAATGGGTCAAGGCAAGTCCAACCATCCAATACTACAAAACCCAGGGTTACACGGATAGTCAAGGAATATCTAATGAAACATAGTCAGACAAGGAGATCAAAATTAAATAACCAAGGGATAATTAATAAATTTAATGAAAAGAGTAAAATTAACATAATAATAGCAAAGCATCACAAATTTAGCGAGACCTAATAAAGTATTAAAAATAATTAATTAAAATCAAACTGTAAGTGTTTGGAGAATCTTGTACAAATCTGCAGAAATAATGCTCAGTATTTTAGGTTGGATCGGGTTTGTCATATACCGAATCAACAGCTAGGCAAGTGCTTCTTCTTTTTACCTTTGACTTGCGTCGAAACATAAAAAAAGGATAGACCTGTTGGTAGAAATATTCGGATATTTAATCTATACATTCTCATATGTTTTGGTGATGACAACATGTAACTTTTAATCACATAACGTAACAGTGCTTAAGTTCTCGTAATCACAATTCATCAATTCGTAACATCTTTCGACGTCTCAAGTTATCTTCAAAACTATTAAGTTTGCAACCGACGTAAAATACTAAAAGGTATGAACAAACAAACTTTAATTTGTTGAATGATCAAAGAAATTTTTTATTTTTCCAACCCTTACATTTATAAAATGGGACAAATATTTTTAAAATATATACAAAACATTTTTGTATTTATAAGAAATAGAAATATTTTACTCAAAAGAAATATATTGGAATTTCAAATTTTCTACATAGAAACGGCTAGAAATGGTCAAGTAAACACCTCCCTGAATAGGCAAAAAGGGAGCTCTGAATAAGGGGTGGCCCCCTTATTACATCGGCGGCCCCCTTAAAAATAGGGGGCCGGGACACTATTTAAGGGGGCGACCATCGTACCTCGCTCCTCCTTTTTGTCATATAAATACTAGACTATTCCCTAATATTTTTCTTACCTCTTTGCATAAAGTTTTCTCAGATCTAAAACCTCCTTTCAAACCCTTTCCTTTGATCACTTAATTTATTATAAGTTTGCTTAAAATGTGATCCAATATCCTCCATTGAGTGCAAGAGAAGAACTTTCATTATCATTAAGTTACGAAGTTATGTTGGCTAGTACGGGCATTCGTTGACATGTCTTACATTCACAATGCATAGATGAGTCAATGGTATTCCAAACTTGTTTAATTGCTTGTCATGGTGGATCCATGGTGTGTTATGTAGTTGGGGATTTGGTGATCCTTTCTTATAGTGTTAGATAGTTGTGACCGAGGTAGTGTGGTGAGGAGAGTCGTGAAAGTGTGGAGTTGTTAAGTTGTAAAGGTGTGAGAAGTTGTGAAGTTGTAAAGATGTGAAGAAAGATGTGTAGTTGTGATCAAGGTGTGAAGCTAAGTTGTGTAGTGAAGTTGTGAAGTAGTCGTGAAGTTGTGAAGTCGTGAAGTTGTGTTGTGATAGATTGGTTCTAGCTAAGATTAGAACTCGACATTTAGCTTAGTGTCGGAAATTGATATAAGCAACGTTGTGTACGGTTTTCTCCGCCTTAAGGGAGTTTGTTGACTAGTGAAGAACTCTCGGCGAGGCTCTGGCTCAGTTGGGAACTCGGGGAGAAGAGTAGGGCAAGGGTGCTTCGTGACGAACCACAATATCTAACGAAACAATAGTGAGACAAATAGATCAAAAATAATTAACCAATGAATAATTAATAAATTAAATGACAAGAGTAAAATTAAACATAATAAATATCAAGCATCAACAAATTAAGTCGAGACCAAATAAATTATTAAAAATAATTAATTAAAATCAAACTGTAATTGTTGAGGAATCTTGCTGAAATAATGCTCCCGATCTTCTAGTTGGATCCCGTGGCGAACCCTGAAGGATTCGCCTATACCCGAATCAAGCAGGCATGCACCCTGCTTCTTCTTTTCCTTTTTGTCGCTAGGCGTCGGTAGACAGAAAACTACCACTGAATAGAATTGATAATGAATGAATTGTGAATTCATTCTTCCACTATTTATAATTAAATATAAGTTTGCCTTATGTATGATTTCAGCCCCTGAGGTTTGGGGTGAAAAATGAAACATTGTATAACTTCTGCACAATATTAGTCCCTGCGATGAGTCATACTTTACGGCGTAACCCAATGCACGGTTACGCCGTAACACTCGTGACGCGGCTTTCCTTTTTATGTAATAATTTCGGTTACGGCGTAATAAATAATCACGTTACGCCGTAACCCTTAGTCAGAAACAATATAATTTCCATAATTAAAGATTACAGCGTAACTATATGAGACGTTACGCCGTAAAGCCTCGTCAACACCGAATCTTCGTATTAATTAAGTGATCATCCAAATCTTCGTAATAAATGGGTAATTACGGCGTAACTCATGTAGGACGTTACGCCGTAACTTCTTCGTCGGCATACTTTCATACGTAATAACCGGTTACGGCGTAATCATGGTATCAATTACGCCGTAACTCATAAATAATGCGGATTTTGATATAAAAAGCCGTTTTTCCGCATCTTTTCCGTTCCATTGCCAAAATTATCTAAAATACAAAGTATAAGAGAATTAAGTATCAAAATGACATAAAGCAGTGCAATAAACGTGGGAATTTGATATGAAAAAGTATTAAATATTTGATGTTATCAGTTATCTTTAATGCCAACGAAGGAGCCACCCCTATTACTGTTTCACCTATCTGCGTAATTAAAAATTTCGATGTGATTGATAACATTGACGGGCCAGACAATTTAGAAGAATTTATAATGAATGACAACCTCAACGGGGACTTGGGAAACTTTCTCCAGGATAATAACCTATTTCCAAATTATGAAGATCCTGAAACTAACTCTCCTTCCCCAGATAAATCTTCCAGAGAAATTTGGAACCCAACTAAGGGATTTTAAGATTATGACAATAACTTTGGTATTGGAATGGACGAACTCGTTGCAATAGACGACCTATGGGAATACTTAGATCATGGAGCCTTAAATAATAAGCAACCCTTAAAACCAGAATTTCACAGCATAGGAAATAGAGTTAATAGATACAACCCTTATAATCTTCAGATTACTTGCAAAATAGGGTTTGTTAACTTCAACCCTTACATAGACCCAATTTCCTCATTTAATATAATGTCTAGAGCAGCTTACAACTCTATTATGAAACGGGAACTCATTTATACAGGAAATGTGAAAACTAGAAGAGGGGTTGAATAGTTTTTACCATTTTAAAATTAAAACTTAGATTGTCGACTTATGTGAATTCAAGAGATATACACAAGTGTATATGATAGCGATGCAATAAGTAAATAAACAATCTACGAAATATAAGCAAGTAAAGATAAGAAAGATCAAACCGATGACACAATGATTTATAGTGGTTCGGCTACGAAGCTCCTCTTCGCCCTACTCCACTCCCCAAGTACCCAACTTGAGAGTTATCTTCACTATGTCAACAAGCTCCCTTTAGGCGGAGAAAACCGTACACGTCGCTTACACTTTTTCCGGTACTAAGCTAAATACCGAGTTCTACTTCGAGATAGAACCAATCTAACACACTATGTATTTTATGGCCTAAATACTAACCTATCATACACATATGATACACACAACACACAACACAAGATATACAAGATGAATGATTATCACAAACGTGATGACACAACTAAACTATTAACACTTGAAGCTTGATGTCTTCTTGAGTGTTCTTCACTAAAGAGTGGAATGAGTTGATCACTTGTAATGGATTATGTAACAAGTATAATGATCAAAGAATATACAAAAGATAAATATGTGTAAGAAAATATTTGTCAAGAGTTGTCTAAAATGAAAGGTTGAGGTTGGTATTTATAGGCAATCTTTTTGAAATTCAAATCTGTCCTAGGGGAGTGATACATGCGACTTACGGATCTCCCATACCCTGGATCCGTCCAGTGTTTTTGGTGGATCCGTGGGTGGAGCTGGGACAACATTTGTCATTTTGTGATTAACCTCAAATCTATCAAAATATTGTTTTGTACTTATTAAAACTAGTTTAATAGATTCTTCTAGAATAAAATATTTCTTATCACCAATAAGGAATTTTTTTCTAGATTTGGGAAAATTTGGAAAGATTGTTTCCACTTATGGTTAATCTTATTTTTTCTTACATGTTTAGTATAACTAGCTTATAATTAATCATGTGTTAACTTAAATCATTTGATTAGAAAAGGTTTATGCAAATGATAATATTTTGCTTTGATCATTAACTATGTTTAATAATGCCATATTCATACCTTAAGTGATTTGTCGTCGTCAAGTAAACTTTCGACTAAATAACTGGTTTACGTAAACTTTTACGTAGTATGACATTATATTTGTTATTATCAAAACATGAAAATCATTCTATATAAATATCGTTTTTACGTGAATATTTGTATTAACAATCTCCCTCTTTTTGACGATGACAAAATATAAACTCATGCTTATTTAAAAGTTACTAAATAAGTATTTAGTAGATGAGTTTACATATCTTCTCCCCCTTTTTGTCGAAGCAAAAAGTGTTGTTGATGGGGTTCTAGCAAGTCTTGTCGTTGACGAATACGAAGTCACTTGATGACGAATGCAAAGGAAAAAAAATAACGACAAAGTTACAAGTGCTCCCCCTTTGTGTATACTCCCCCTTTCTTGGGGCACCAAGGAATCAAGCTATGGATGCGTTGCTACAAAACAAAGTTAGTAGACAAGCAAATATATATATGACAATCACAAATGCACACATATACATTTTATGCAATAAACATCTATCATCAGCACAACAAATAAAAATAATGTTAAATCCATTATAAGGAATAAAACATAAAATTTGGCGTAAAAGCCATTATGTTAGGAAACGTAAAAGTCTCGACCACTACCAAAATAACGATAAGTAGCTCGTAGCTAATCTGACCGGGTCAACATACAAAATCCCCCGTGTTGACTGAATATTGTACGGGGTATTAATACCCTCTCCATGCCTTGGAGAGGGTTGGTTGTTCTCATTTTATTTCATACATTTGTTTCTCTCTCTAGAACATCCTCCCACCTACTTTCTCTCTCTAAAAATTCTCTCATATGTCTCAAGTGATTGTTTGATTGGTATCCTACAATTGGTATCAGAGCCATGGGGTGATTTCGTGAGCTTGTGTGCGTTTGGATCATGTTTAGATCGTGATTTTCTAGTTACTTTTGGTTCTTGGTTCAAAAATCAAACCCAGATTTTTGTGCTTAAAAGTGTTTATGTTTATGTTTTTAAGCAAGATTTAGGCCTAAGGTAACTAGTTGTGCAAGAAAAATCAAGGTACAACGTCAAAAGGGTGTGTTTTTGGTGATTTTGTTGGAAAAATACGTGTTTTGCTCGAAGATAGCTTTCTGTTTGAGTCAAGAGAAACATGCAGGTTTGAAGGAAGCGAAATATGTTTCAAGCGAAATATGTTTCAAGCGAAATGTGTTTCAAGCGAAATATGACAGGTTGATTTCAAGCGAAACATTACATTTCTAGGGAACGAAACTCTGCTAAATTTTATTAAGATCAAGCGAAACATGTTTCTGTTCAAGCGAAATGTGAAACCAAGCGAAACATGACATTATTTCAAATCAAGCGAAATATGCAAATTTTCAATTTAAGCAAAATATGACATTTGTCATTTCAAGCGAAATATGACACTGATATTTTGATTTTTCTACGGTTTGTCTTACTTTGTAAAATCCCGTGAAATGTTTGAATTTCTCGGTTTCAGTTAAGATTTGTAAAATCCTGTGGAACAATAATATTAATCACCTCCTTAACAACTCTTTAACACAATCCTCCTTTATCACTGTTCGATCAAGTCTGTTATCAATCTATAATCACTTCAAGATGACTACTTAGCTGAATATATGATAGTTGCTGGTGCTGACAATCGTCCACCTATGCTTGATAAACCACAGTATGAGTCATGGAAAATTCGAATGAAACTCTACATGCAAGGAAAGGATCATGGAAGGATGATACTTAACTCAGTTGAAAACGGTCCTATGGTTTGGCCTAATGTTACACTAGAGGATGGGACAACTGTTAGGCCTAAGACTTATGAAGAACTATCTGACCAGGAAAGGCTTCACAATCATTGTGATCTCAAAGCCACCAATATTGTTCTTCAAGGTCTTCCTCTTGATGTCTTTGCTCTGGTCAATCATCACAAAGTTGCCAAAGAAATATGGGATAGAGTTAAGCTATTAATGCAAGGCACATCATTGTCAAAATAAGAACGAGAATGCAAGTTGTATGATGAGTTTGATAAATTTACTCATGTGCAAGGTGAAACACTGTATAAATACTATTTGAGGTTTGCACAACTTATCAATTACATGAACACCATCAACATGACGATGCAAACCATTCAAGTGAATACCAAGTTTCTAAACAGTCTTCCACATGAATGGGGAAAATTTGTGACTGATGTTAAATTGGCGAGAGATCTGCGTACGTCAAACTTTGATCAACTTTATGGTTATCTTGAACAACATGAGATGCATACAAATGAGACTCGCATTATGCGTGAAAGATATCCAGATCCACTTGCATTAGTTGCCAACTATCATCAACCACCATCTCAATTCAACAACTTTTAGTCTCAGTACAACACTCCTCAGTATTAACAGCAGTTCCTACCTCCTACTCAACAAGTGTACTCACCCCCACCATAGTTAAATCCTTATAGAGTACCTCTTCATCAACATCAATACCCTCCTCAATCACAGTCAACCTTCAATCACAGTCAGCCTTCTGTTACACAAAGTGCATATTCTTAAATGACTATGCCGCAACAACCACAACAACCTCAGGATGATTTCCCACAAATAGAGTCAGGGCTTTCTGTCCCAACATTTCTTCCTGGAGATGATCCAATTGCTTGCTTAAACAAAGCAATGGCATTTATGTCAACTGTGTTTTCTTTACGATTTCCACCAACTAATAATCAACTTCAATCTTCTTCCAATCTAAGGAATCAAGCCTGTGTTCAAGATGGTAGAATCACTATTCAGCAAGTGCAAGGAAGGAAAGGTCAAAATATTGTTGGTTCTGGATTTCAAAGGAATTCTTCTAGATCAAGGGGGAATTCAGCAGGACAAGCTAAAACTGTGAAATGCTATAATTGTCAAGGTTTGGGGCATATGGGTAGACAATGTACTATGCCAAAGAGGAAAAGAGATGCTGCATGGTTTAAGGAAAAAGTGCTACTTGTTCAAGCACAGGCTGAGGGTAAAATGCTAGATGAGGAGGAATTAGTATTTCTAGCAGATCTCGGTATTGCAGATGGTTCAGCAGCTCAGACAATTACACACAATGCAGTCTTTCAAACTGATGATCTGGATGCATATGATTCTGATTGTGATGATATCCCATCTGTTGCAGCAATTTTAATGACCAATCTTTCCAGTTGTGATCCAAAAACTCTTTTTGAGGTATAAAACTCTAACTATACTCATAATGATATGTTGACTCAGAGTATGCATGAGTTGCAGTATTCGGAGCAGTCGCCAAATGTTGTTTATCCAGATACTGAGCTAACGAGTGATAGTAATGTCATTCCTTATTCTTAGTATCTGCAACAAACACAACAAGCGAGTGTTCCAAATACTGATACTTCTCCACAACAAAACTTCTTGATTATGTCCATGTTTGAACAGATCTCTAATCATGCAACTAGTTAAGATACGACTAATAAGGAAAATAAGCTGGTTAATGAATCCTTAACTGCTGAGCTTGACAAACATAGGGAAAGAATAAAAATCCTTGAACAAAGAATTAATGTTGATTTAAGTTCTCGGGAAAAGTTTATAGACTCACAGATGGATGATATGATTAGAAATGGAAACACAAAGTTTGCTGCATTAGAAACGGAGATTGATACACTAAAATAGAAGCTTTCAAAAACTATCACAGAAAAGGAATCCTTATTAACAACTGTTAATAGTTGTAAAACGGAATTCAAACAAAAGGAAGCTAAATCTATTGACACACAAATTTTTTTAGAAAATAAAAATAAAGAATTGGAAAACATCATCTGTAAGTTGTATCAATCTTCGCAAGTCATGCACATGTTATCTAAGCCACAAGCTTTCTATGATAACGACCATAAACAAGCACTAGGATATCAGAATCTATTTTATCTGAAAAAGGTCAGAGGATTAAGCAAGTCTTGTATGATGGAAATGTATTATTTAATACACATGATGTTGTTTTTGTGGCTGACGATGAAGAGACTTTGATTTTGGCCGAAGAGAGTCGATTAAAAATGGTTGAAAAACAAAAGGATCCAAAAATGAGAGAACATAAAGTTAATTGTACTCCGATTATTTATGCGGAGTTAAATAAAATATCGAAAGATTTTAGAAAACGTTTTGTTCCACAACAAGAACTATCTGCAGAGCAAATGTATTGGTTACCAAGTTCTGACAAGAACTCTAAAAAACCTAGTACTTCAAATTCACGTGTCAAAATTCAGGTTCCTAGTGAACTTCCAAAAGTGAGCTTGGTAAACAAGAGTCTTAAAAAACTTAGATTCCATCTTGCTAAAATTGACCCAGTGGTAAAATCAAGAATCACACCTAATGCTGTCAATGAAGGGTTGTGGGAGTTTGAACATACCAAAAAGTATTTTGTAACAAAAATAATTCCATGGTTAAACTTGTTTAAAGATTATTTTAAAGAGTTTGAAAAAAGTCTCATTGATGAAATCACTGAAGTACAAGCTGCTTTCACCTAAATGGAAGCAGATGTGGAACAATGCTCTATAGACAGAAAATGTTGTGAAATTCAACATAAATAGGTTTTAATTGACAACGATCGACTCTTGGACCAAATCATTGCTCAAGATATTATGAACTATGTGCTGAATAATTCTGTTGAGTTATGTGAATCTATGAATGTGAATGATGAGTTTGTTGATACATGTGATAAGTGTCTAAAACTTAAAGCTGAGTTTCTCAAAAAGAATGATGTCTTTAATGAGCTTTCAAAAAGGTTCTCACACCTTAAACAACACTGCATTTCTCTTGAAGTTGATGTGCAACTAAGTCAAGAAATTTTGTTGATCCCGCTTGAATAGATCTTGCTTAGCTTGTATGAAGCTTAGTTGTATTGAGTAAATCCAAAACAACTATGGTAGAAACTTTGATTATGAATATCAAAGACTATGCGGAATCTAGTCAATGATACTAAGAAGAATTATTTATAAAACAGTAAATAACAAGACCTGATTACCACAAAACTTTCCAGCTCATATGAAACGAACATCTCTTCAATGTGCAGGCATGACAAACCTTGAAGAACGGAATATCAAAGTGTACAATCTAACATTATGCCATAGGGCTCCTTTTATACACTAAGGGTCCCTACAGGCTTACAATATTTTCCTAACCTTATCAAGATCTTTTCTATAAACAAACGTAATTCTCTTAAAACATTAGTTATTACATATATTCTTACAAATAATATTACTTATCTTCATATGTTTTCTTGTTCTCCAATCATTATTTGATTCATATTTGTCAGCGTATTCCTTCCAGTAGTAGTAAATCACTCGCAGTTGTAACTGAGCACAAAGCAGCATTAATCTACTTTGAAATTTATTATGCAGTAACTAACATATACTTAGATGTACTAAAACTTCTATATACTAGCCAGTTGTAACTACTTAGTTTTTTTTCAGTCCTTCATCTCTAAGCAGTCTTTATCTTATACTAGCTAGTAGTAACTTTATACTTAACAGTACTAATTATACTAGACAGTAGTAACCCGCAGTAGTAACTTTTATATACCAATATAAATACTTTGATATTTTCATTAGTATACCAGCATCACTAAGTTATGTTTGACAAAACTAAATTATTACATGAGCTGTAGTAACTTTAAAATCATCTTAAGACTTTAAAACCCAAACTATCCTCCATAAACTTGTTGTTCATCTTTTGAATCATCAAGTTTCATTAAAGTCTTCACCATCACCAAGAGGATGCATTCAAACACTTCATTGACCCTTTTCCTGCTTTGTCATGAGCTTGAGTAGTTGATAACACATCTCATTCCAACGATCAGCTTGAAGCTTCTTGTTCAGCATGTTTAAGATTGTTATTGGTGTAAGGGGATATCTTTTCTCAACCAACATAAAGATATGTAGATTTCTAAACCTTACAAAGTGCACTCTACAGTTATCAAACAACTTCCAAACAATCACTTTGTACCCTTATAGATTTCTCCATACATCACTCTTAATGTCAGGTTCAAACATTACTTTCAAATCTCCCCATAACACTCTTTCATATATTCATCAACTAGCCTGTTTATTCCATGCTTTTCTTTGACCAACTTCCAGAGAGTTTCTAAGTCTTCTCTGTCAATACCCTGAAGCATCCTAATCATTAATGAATATCTTTTTGAACTTCCATCAGCTCTTATCAAGTGATGAGTCCAATTTTGTCTTCTTTAAACATTATATTCAACAATCATTAGAGGTTTTGTGGCTAGAGGTATAGCATAAATTGCTATTTCCTCTTCATCTTAAACTATCTCCATATGCTTTTTCATTTCTTCCTCCTCTGGATCATCATCTTTTTTAGCTTTTACATGCTCATCTATCTTCTGCTTCTTTGACTTATCAGACTCAAGTTCATTCCCTGATCTTTTAGAACTTTCCTTTGTTCTTGTCTCACTACCTTTCACTACTTCTGAATTCATGTCCACAAAAGTATTTACTCTTTTCATCTCCTTATCAAGCAACTTCTGGATTTCATCATAACTTTTGCTCTTCAACTGACTATGTTTGAATCCAGCCATATTTTTCAAATAGGTGGACATTTGATTTCTCTTTTGAGCTTTGGTAGGTGGCTTTCTTCTTATCTCTTCAGCTCTAAGTTTTGCAAAATGCTTCTTTTTTCTGTTCACGAGCTCTACAAACAATCTTGATCTTTCCTCAATGGTTATCTCTCCCTGTTATTCTGTTTGTAGCCTCTAAGCTAATTCAAATTCTGCCTCCATCATAGCTTGTATGTTATCCAATGATTCAATTAAAACTATATTGGCTTCTTCTTCCTTTTGCCTTGCAAGCCTCTCTTCTTCTATAAGTTCAGCTTGCATCTGAGCTTTAAGATTTCTAGCCATTTTTTCATTAAGAGCAATTTGATCTTTCTTCTTTAATGGCTTTTCAGGCTCCACCATTTATCCTTTGCCTTTGTCTTTTACCTGTGGAAGTTGTAATTGTGAAGAAGAAATTGTTTTTGTAGATGCAGGTACTTGTTCTTCCTGGTCATGAAATATAATTCCCTTAGCCATTGGTCTAACAGATGTAACTGTTGTAACTGCAGTTGTAACAGGCTTGGGTTTTGTAGTTTTGATCTCAATCAAAGTTTAAGCAAGAGTCAATTCATCTGGAATTTCAACACTGGCAGTAGTAACTACTTCAGCAGCACTAACTGGAATTGACTTTGTAGTTGTAGCAACACTAACTACAGGCTCTTCAACCACTTTTTCAAACTCAATTTCCTGCTCTTTCAACACACCTGTATCAAACATCAGGTTGTCATCATTCATCTCTTGAGTCTCATTTACCAAAGTCACTTCTGCATCAGCATCCAGATCTTCAATTTTCCTCCCCTGTTTGGATGCATCCTCCTGAGCACCCAAACTAACATCATTAGAGGATTCTACCCTGCTAGTTGAACTAACCTTCTTTAATCTCTTGAACCCTGGAGTTCTTAACTTCCTTTTCTTTTCCAATTGATTGACTCTCTTCTTTAAGCTACCAATCTCCTTTGGTTGAGCAGTCTTGGCTTTCTCCAAATCAAGGACTTTCTCTTGTAGGCTGGTACATAAATTCATCAATTCAGAAAGTTGCATACTATCCTCACCACTTTGAGGTGGATTATAAAAAAGGGTAGATACATGAGCCTCATCAGTGACAGGCTCTGTAGGACCACTGTCTTTCCTCTGTTTCCTCATTGACTTCTTCTTTTGAGGTTTAGATGATGATGGTTGAGAAATAATGGGCGTGGAATGAGAATCAGAAGGAGCAGCTGAATCTTCACCCATATCTTCTGAAGCTTGAATCATCATTGTTGGGAATAGAGGTGTGACTCTTCCAGAAAAACCCTTTCCTGGTATCTTCATATTAGCAAACACCTTCTTGGTGTAGGAAGGTGTAACATAAACTTCTTTATGTCTGGTTATCCCCTCAACTTGTTTGTCCAGGAAGACTTGCACAAACCTTGGGTACATAAGAAATTTAACCCTACCCTCTAAGTGCTTCACCATATTGTCAAAAATGTACTTGGAAAAGTTGAATGTTTGGTTTGTGGCAAGACATATGATAGCAGATGCCATAGTTCTACTAAATTCATTCCAGGCTGTAGTCTTAGCACTAAGGTATTGCAGTATGGTATGGATAAGAAATTTCCATTGGGATGAAAAATAAGCTTTATAGAAAGTAAGCTTTTGAGTAAGATGTTCATACCCCATTCTTTCCAGTTCTACAAAAATTGAAGCAGTGGGTAGAAAATCTATTCCTTCAGCATCATCCAGCTTAAGATCACTCCTTATACTAGTCTCAGTGATGATTACCTTCTTCTTGTCTACTAGGGCTTGTATTTGTCGTTTCCCATTAACGATTTTAGCCTTGGCAGATGCCCAGAACTGTTCAATACAAGTAGTATAAATGGTTGGATTAACCGTTAACGCATATTGGACATAACTTGCATTCAGGAAATCAATAATCTCCTCAAACCCACTACTTTCTTCAGGTTTCTCCAAAAACACAACCAAATTGTGAGTTTTAGCAAACTTAGGATGGGTTTTGATGATTAAATGATAAAATTAAGTTAGGGTTTATGATTAGCGAGTATATCAAGGTATAAAATCGATCGAATGAGTGAATGAAACCCTTAATCGAAGTATTTATGAAATCACCCTCAACAACATTAACTTGAACTGGTAGCATTAAGTTAAGCCTAACAGTATTAACTAACCCAGCAGTAGTAAGTTATGCCTGGCAGCATTCACTTATGCCTAACAGCAGGAAGTGTATGCCTAGCTATAACAACCCGCAATTTTCATCAATGTAAATATCCATCTATTAAATTAGATGCACTATAATATCCATCTATTATATATATACCACATTTTTATAGGAATTTTTTTGCTTTATCTCATTATGCAACGTAACTTGCATCTCTAAAGTAAACGAGCTCACGCAACCTCTACCAATGCCATCTATATCTATGTTTATATCATGTAAACATCCTAATATGTCAAGTCTATATCTTAATATCATTTTACCAAGTACATTATCCATTTAACGTACTTTTCAAAATGTTATATCAAAACAAGCATTAAACGTTAATGTTTATATCAAAACCCAAATTATATGTAATGTATACATATATAATGAATGTACAAACAATCAAGGCAAGTGTATAAATAATCAATGCATAAAATTCAAATATCTTTTCCCTCTAAAATAAGGTATAAGTCCTTAAAAGCATAATGTACAAGTCAATAATACAAGAAAGTCAACCTAGGTCATTTTACCTCCTAAATCACTTTGGTTTCTTACCACCACTTTAGTACAAGGTACAAAAACTTAATGCATGACTTTTAAACCTTAAAACTAAACCCTAATTTATCATAAACCCTAATCTAAAACTCTAAACCCTAAAAACGAAACCCTAAACCCTAATTTCACTTTTAACCAAAAACTAAACCCTAAACCTAAAACTAAGCCCAAAGCCCTAATCTCAATCCTAAACCTTAATCTACCCTTAATCCTAACCCCAATCCACATTTTAAAACCCTAAACCCTAAATCGAACCCTAAACCAACCCGATACCCATTTTCACCCATTTTTACCCATTTTAAACCCAAGTTACTAATCAAGAACCTCCAAGACCTCACTCTTATGTCCCCAAGTAGCTTACAAGCACCTCTATCACAACCCTTGGCCACCAAGAAAGCCTTATCACCTCCTTGTCTTCCTTTTTTAGCCGTGGCCTCCAAACACCCCACAACTCATCATACTTAGTTTCTAGGTCTTCCTACTCACCACCTAGCATCCCTTAGTCACCTTAAACTAGCATTAACACTAATCAAATACCAAAACTTGGCCAATAATGGTCTTGAATACTATAAATAGCCGAACACCCCAAACCTTTTAATTCATCCCTCAAAACTTATCTCACATACTAAAATGGAGTTCTAACCATTCCCTAGCAGCAATAGAAGATCAAGAGAAGTCCCTAAGCTCAGAATAGAAGCCAAGAAGCAAGAAAAACAAAGTCTTGAAGCCATTCCTAGGCGTACGAGTCATTAAAACCCATTTCGACCCATTTTAGCTCAAGTAAGCCTAAGATCTTGTTCCATAAACTTATAATATGAATTAGAATGTTCATAATACTCTTAATATCATATATAAACTCTTGTTTGAAGCTTTGAATCCTCAAACCCATGTGTTTTTGATTAAAACCCTAAAAACGACCCGTTTTTGATTTTCTAGCTAACGAATCCTTTTTCTAAACTTTTGTTACGTTAGAACATCTTATTTTAGCTTATTCTAATAAGCTATAACCTGAAAATATCATTTGAAATCTTAAAATAAGCTTGCATGGCTTTTTGGACTTGTTTTGCAAATATTTTTATGCATAGGGGTATATATCGTAACTTTATGAAATTTATAACTAAAGAGGCTTAAAAATGTCCATTATTTTCTAAAATTTAAAAACTATAAGGACCTATTTTGACATGTTTCAAAGTTAGAGGTTTAAATTATATATATACTTTATATATAAAGGACTAAAGTTGTAAAAGTTTATAAACCAAGGGTATATATTGCCCATTTTGCAAACTTAAAAATATAAAATATAATATTTTTATATAAATTATAAAAATATATAATTAATAATTATAAACTCCAATTTTATTAAAAAAACCCGGACACACTTTATCGTTTATTAATCATAAAATCGACGCATTATTTCGATATATATTTAACATGATTTATCATCAACTAACTTTTGAAAAAACTTAAATCTTATCGTATCAACGTTACTAGGGATTTCATATGAAGGGTTTTCCTTTATTTTTGTTTGACGAGTTTGCTGGGTTTACGATTTAAAGTGCCCTGGCTCCTCAAACGATACTACATGGCCTCTGAATTATGATAGCCCGAACAGTGATACAATATTTCCATAATTTCATAAATCAAAGATATACGTTAAACTTTATGAAGTTTTGAAATATAAACTATCACACTAAGACTTGACATATCAGCCCAGGTTGGGTGACGAAGCCGTTACTTTCACTTAATATACTTTTGCCATCAATCATATTTCCCTATACTTTACTTTTAAATCTTCTATTTCATAAACCCATAGGGGGGGGGGAATACATCTTATAAACCATGAATACAAGTGTTTTCTAAATGTATGCTATCCTGATATATTATTGCATCTGTTGTCTAAGTTCCTTTATGCCAAAAGACCCCCACCATCATGGACCATTAATCACTTACGAGTGAACGCGAATATTGTGAATAGGCCTATTGGGATTGACGAATCCCGTTTGTGTTAGCCGGATAGGTAACCAAACGCACTATATTTGAAACTTATAGGTATATGGCAATTACCTACACGGGGGCCATTATCTTTATATATATCATTATTGATATATACACTAGTCAATTTGAGTGCCATGAGCTTAGACGCAATAATACTGTTTTCCATAATAATTGTACTCATTGCAATTATTACACTATAAAAATAAGAGGTGTATAACAACGTAACCCACTCTTATGATGACTTGTATTCACACTATTTATTAAAAACCTATGAATTTCACTCAACCATTGTGTTACCTTTTTAGCATGCTAAGTGTTGACCTTTTTAGCATGTTTATCTCAGGTAACTGAACATCTAATGGCACGGAGTGGCACGGACTTGAAGATGGTTAAACTGTTATCATTCAAACTTTATGTTTTCATGTAGATTTTGGGACCTCTGTTTGTAAAAACTCTGATGAAATAATGAATGATAACTTATCTTTTAAAAACGTCTCTTTCGAGTCATTTTCTATGATTATGACTGTTGTACTATGAAATAATACCCCAGATTAGCTTCCGCTGCTATATGTCAAAAATGGGGGTGTTATAGATTGGTATCAGAGCCACGGTTATAGAGAACAAGGTTAAAACCTTAACTATAACTACTTTTCTCATCAAAGTCCTCCGTGCCACTACATCTCCCGAATAGTATGTAAAGATACATAACTACTATACTATTATATAAATAACTTATGTTATTTACCACTGGGTTGTTAACAGAGTGATGTCTTCTCCCAACCATCCTACTTCCGATATTGAGGATGCTTTTTCCTCTAACTTTCCGGACTATATCCCGGCTTCCCCGGACTATGTCCCAGCTTCACCAGGAAAAACTTATTCTAGCTCTTCAAATAACTCATTTGGTGTAGTTCCAATAGTTTCACCAACTCTTTCACTTTTTCATGATGACCCCTTTATGAAGGTCATGCATGCATGCTAAAAAATCACCTATTCCACCACCAACTATTGTGCCTCCATCCTCAATGTTTAATCCTCAAGAATTCTTTCTTCTTGAGGAACTATTGTCACCTAAGAAACAACGCCATAACCAATCATTCTCCTCTACTTCTGCCCTACCTTAAGAATTTAAGATGGGAGAAAGCTCTCTTAAGACAAGTCTGGAACGTCACGAGGAGCAAATTGAGGAAATTCTGAATCACCTAGATAAACTCTCTCTTGACCGCATTGAACACATAGAAGACAAAGTAGAAGGTCTTGGAAAAGGTCGGGTGATCATACAATAAGATTTTGACAATCTGGAAGCTGAACTCCACCAAGCTCGTGCTCAAATTACTAAACTTCAAAAGAAGCAGATGAGAAATAATCACAAGATTTCTCTGGCTCGCTTCAAGATTACTGATTTAGAACAAATCATCGAAGAAATCCAAGTCCGTCACCAAGTAGACAAGATTTCTCAGGAACAATCACAAGATTTCTATGATCTCAGGAACAATCAGGAAGGACCATCAGACTATTAGATAGGTCCTAGTTATAGCTTATGTTAGAACCTAGCCACGGGATATGTGGTATAAATAAAAACACTAGTCAAATTTTTATTATGTACAGTACAAAGGCAAGTTGTTCATGATATAATACAATGGCAATCCCTTTATACCTTGTTGTTTCATATCACCGATTTATATTATTTATCCTATATCCAACCGTGGAGATGATGATACAAGAGAAATTTTAATGATATGCATCATTATCTCCATCTCCATCGTTATAAATCATACCATGATTTCTAAATAAATCATAGATACTTATTTGATATGAATTATCTATGATTTTGATATCACTATAGTGACAATGTTTATTTTTAAACTTTAATCATTTTAAGACTTGTGATATCATTCTTATTACGTGTTATCTAATGTTGACAAAATGCCTCCCAAAAGGATGTCAACATCTGAAGCACCAGCCACGACTCAGGTTGCCATCAGGAAACTAGTTGCTGACAGTGTTACTACAGCTCTGGAAGCACAAGCCGCTAACATGGCAAATACTGATAATACCACCAGACCAAGAGAAGCTCCTGTAACAAGACAGTGTAGCTACAAAGAGTTCATGAGCTGCCAACCTTTTAACTTCAAAGGTTCAGAAGGCGCTGTTGGACTTATCCGCTGGTTTGAGCGAACTAAATTAGTGTTTTCCCGTAGCAATTATACCAAAGACTGCAAGGTGAAGTTTTCTACTGGTACTTTAACTGAAGAAGCTCTATCTTGGTGGAATTATTTTGCCCAACCTATTAGGATAGAAGAAGCTTACAAGATTACCTGGGTTGAATTCAAGAAGCTTTTAATAAAGAAGTAATGTCCCCGAACTGAGGTCCAAAAGATGGAAGACGAATTTTACCATCTGACTATAAAGGGGAATGATCTCAAGACATATGTGAGAAGATTCCAGGAATTGGCAACCTTGTGTCCCACTATGGTGCCAGATTCTAAAATGATGGAAGTTTTCATCAAGGGATTACCTTGAAGTATTGAAGGGAATGTTACCGCCTCTAAACCTCAAACTTTAAAGGAAGCCATTAACATAGCCCAGAGGCTAATGGCTCAGGTAACAAAGCACACTCCGGTGCAAGTATCAAGTGATCACAAACGAAAGTTTGACGACATAATAACTTTCAACAACAACAACTACCGCAACGATAATAACAACAACTACTATAACACCAACAACCGCTACAATAATTACCAACCATAACAAAACAGAAGACAGGAAACCTTCAGGGCTTATGCTGTCACCCCAACTGAAAAAAATGGATATACTGGAAACCGTCCCTTGTGTAAGAAATACACTTTGCATCACACAGGACCTTGCACTGTTAAGTGTAATACTTGTAACAAGGTAGGCCATCTGACTAAGAACTGCAGAAACAAAGGGCCAGCCACTGGAAGTAATCTGCTACCAATGCAAGTTACTTGCCATGCTTGTGGAGAGAAAGGGCATTATGCAAATCAGTGTCGAAAGAACACCAACAACAATGCCCAGGGAAGAGCCTACATGCTAAGGGACAAGAATGCTCATCAAAACCCGAACGTAGTCACGAGTACGTTCCTTCTAAACCTACATTTAGCTAGAGTGTTATTTGATTCCAGAGCAGATAAAAGCTTCATATCCATATCTCTTGCCTCTATGCTAAATATCCCACTCATTACAATAGATACCTTTTACGATATTGAAATGGCTAATGGAAACTTAGTAAGCACAAACACCATTATTCAGGGTGCAATCCTGACCTTGTTAAACCAACCTTTCAAAATTGATCTTATGCCGATTAAACTTGGTAGTTTTGACGTAGTCATTGGTATGGATTGGTTATCCAAGTATCATGCTAGGATCATCTGTGATGAGAAAGTCGTCCACATTCCCATCGATGGTGAAACATTAATCATTCGAGGTGACCAAAGTAAAACCCGACTAAATCTCATATCCTGCATAAAAACCGAAAGGTATATATCTAGGGGATGTCAAGTTTTCGTAGCCCAAATAATGGATAAGAAGTCGGACGAGAAATGACTAGAAGACATACCGGTAGTTAGAGAATTCTCGGAAGTTTTTCCTGAAGATCTACCTGGCCTTCCTCCCATTCGTCAAGTAGAATTTCAAATCGATTAATTCCAAGAGCGACACTTGTAGCCCGATGATTTGAGTTCTTTAGTATATATAACATATAAGTAATATATATATATATAACTAAATATCAAATAAAAGGAGAGTAAGTATTCCGTAAGGCTTTTAAAAGATTACTTTTGACCAAAGTAAAATCCCAAAAACCTTCCCGAGTCATATCCCGACGATGCGTGAATTGAAAATCGAGGTTAAGTACGTGATCGGGTGATTGAATGATTCAATGATCTTTTGATTTGGATTCTAATTCTACAAATAACATGCAAAAACAAGTAAAAGCAAGCTAAAAATGAAAGTAATTAAAGATTTAAACTAAAAACGATAACGGGAATCAAAACACGTGCTTTAAAAACCTTAATCTCCAAATTTTAACCTTACAAATGCAAATTTAATTTTTAAATGTCCTAAATGATAAAAGAAAATTTTCTAAAAAAGAATTATATTTTTGACTTTTATTTATTTATTATGAATTAAAAACAGATTTAGTCTAAATAAAAGATTAAAAATAGTAAACTAATTTATAAAATTCTGAAAAAAATATGAAAAGTACTTTAAACAGTTTTAAGCCTAGGAAAAATAAATTGGGCCAAACAGCTTATTGAAATAAGCTGTTAATAAGCTAAAATGGGCTGATAACTAAATGGTGAAAAAGGTGTCAAGTATTTAATTGTGCAAACCTATACCGAAAAAGACCCAAGAGCGAGTGGTAGAGGAGTGTGGTGTTAAATACTATGTAGTTAAGGTTGAGGTCCTAAGTTCGAAACCGGGGCTTCCCTATACGGCATAGTATTTTTGTTTTTGAAAATTTCTTTTTGGAAAAGTTTCATATAAGCTAAACAAGCAATTTTAATGAAAACACTTTTTATACAAACTTATTTTTAAGCTGGAAAAAGATAATTAAAGTGACAGAATGCTATGTTAAACTAAAGGACCTTTTGCTTAGACTGTTTAGCTTTTAAAAACTAAATAAGCTAAGAAAACAACAAAATAAGCTAAAACAGATATATACCTACACCTAATAAGCACTTATATCACAATCAAGCTAATAAAATGAGCTAAAAATAAGCTAAAAGGACATAATCACTTAAAAGGCTTTTAAACATTAAATCCTAAACTAAAAATGCTAATACGCTTAATTAAGCTCTAACCTAAGCTAAGTAAGCTAAAAACAATCTAAAGCTAACCTAATAAGCAGTCCTAAACAAAATTTAAGCAAATCCAAATAGCCATAAGCTCAGAAAAGCAAATAAGTTATTTTGGCCAAAAACTACTAAAACAGCCTACAAAGGCAATTTTAAGCTAATTTTTAAGCTACTTAAGCTATCCTCTAGGGTTTAAAAACTAAAAACAGATAAAGCTACTACTATAAGCTTTAAGAAAAAGCAAAAATTAAGCATTTTGAAAAACTAAAAAGCTAGAAAAAGGCTTATGAAAATGGTAGTTCACTCAGTATATGCTGATTTTTTTTCAAGTTTTTATAAAGACTAAAAGCAAAAGTTCAGGCCTAATTTTAAGCTAGTAATTAAAAGCTAAACTTTAAAATAAGCTCAAACAGATTAAGCTTATATCCTAATGAGCTTTCGGCTTATATAACCAATTTATGGATTATTTGGCTTTGGATTATGTTTCATACGCTCACTTTCTGTGGCTTATTTTGAAACTTTTCGGCTAAGCCAAAATGTTCTGAAATAAGCCACAAAAAAGTGAGCTTATGAAACATAAGCCCAAAATAAAATAAGCCATAAACCGGCTATATAAGTCAAAAAAACGACCCCTTAGAGTTTTTTTTAAAAGTAATTATTATGATGAACTCGAATCATAATTGGATAACAAGGGGATGTTCGGCATTACTTTTCGAAAGTGATTATCTTATTATTGCATTATCTCACATCACAGATAATGCACTTTCTGTAGCGTTTTATAAAGGAAGGGTCCCTAAAATAATGACCAACAAGGGAAACAACCAAACTAAAACTAAAAAAGAGAAAAAAAAACATCGCACATCACACAACATCAGATCATGTGAACTAAGAACAAGAAGCTCCAATATTGTCCCATGTCCCACCATCGCTTGCAATCAAAATAAAAGGAAGGATAGGCATAGTACTGCCATGTTACTGACATCCCAAATATTTGGAGACAACAATAACAGTAGCCACATGAAGACTAAAAAATTGTTAGCTTGAAGCCTTAAATATACCAGCCACATATAAAAGCCATCAATGGAACATAGATATTGAAATTGTAGATCACTTAAAGCAAAGGTTATTTGCTGATAAAGTGATCTACAGTTTCGATATCTATGTTCCATGATGGCTTTTATATGTGGCTGGTATATTTAAGGCTTCAAGCTGACAATTTTTTAGTCTTCATGTGGCTACTGTTATTGTTGTCTCCAAATATTTGGGATGTCAGTAACATGGCAGTACTATGCCTATCCTTCCTTTTATTTTGATTGCAAGCGATGGTGGGACATGGGACAATATTGGAGCTTCTTGTTCTTAGTTCACATGATCTGATGTTGTGTGATGTGCGATGTTTTTTTTCTCTTTTTTAGTTTTAGTTTGGTTGTTTCCCTTGTTGGTTCATTTATTTTAGGGACCCTTCCTTTATAAACGCTAGAAAGTGATTATCTGTGATGTGAGATAATGCAATAATAAGATAATCACTTTCGAAAAGCAATGCCGAACATCCCCTAGTTATCCAATTATGATTCGAGTTCATCATAATAATTACTTTTAAAAAAACTCTAAGGGGTCGTTTTTTTGACTTATATAGCCGGTTTATGGCTTATTTTATTGGGCTTATGTTTCATAAGCTCACTTTTTGTGGCTTATTTCAGAACATTTCGGCTTAGCCGAAAAGTTTCAAAATAAGCCACAGAAAGTGAGCGTATGAAACATAATCCAAAGCCAAATAATCCATAAATTGGTTATATAAGCCGAAACAAACACCCCCTAAGACACCATCTTACAAGCCTAAAGAAAATAATATATGAAACGAAGTCTTTCGGCTAGGATTTACAAATCAAAATAGTAGGTTCAACTTCTCAACACGAGTGGGTTCATAATGAAATTAGTGGTAAACACAATCAAAATATGTGGGTTCATTGTACCCATGTTATCAATGCTAATTTAAAGAACCCTAGGGTTTTTTACAAAAAATTGAAAAGTAAAAATAAACCAAATTAACTATAATCAGGCAATTAAACTCAATGAATCAAGCACCCTAACATTAAATTAATAGGTTAGATTAAACTAGTTAGCACAAATTATAAACTAAAATAATGAATGGTGTATGAAGATACCTTCTCCTAGAGCTTCCTGAAAGTGAATTGTATCTCATAAACTGCCAGATAAACCTTCTGTGGAAGGAGTTTGCTGCTCCACGATCCCCACATATTTAGGGCGCCAAATATTTTTACATAAGACCGCCAAAAAAGATCACTCAATGCTGCCATGGTCGATAAATGTATGCTTAATATGTGAAGTTCAACGATAAAGATACGGTATAAGTATTAAGTAATTTTGAAATTATAAATTATCCTATACTTTTATAACTTGTTGCTATTACTATTATTATTAGTATTAGTTATTATTATGATCTTCAATAAACCAAAAATTTTAATACTTTTTGTTTTACTAAAATACTTTTTATATCATTTTATTTGGGATTGTTCTTGATATTTTGACCGACTAATCTACGGGATTTGAACCCACCGTCACACGACTCAAGTTAGGTAAAACCCGTTTTCTTCAAGAGGTTACTAAAATACTCATACGTTTAAAGCATACACACAGACAAATTCATACTTATAAAAGGCAACGAAATCTGTTAATTATTTTATTTCAATAGTTAACAATTTATCGCACGAGCTTTCACCGTTCTCACTTTCTCCAAAAAGAATACGCAACATACAAATCCATGCTACTATACATTGTCGTTGTTATACGCGAGTAATCGTCTAGTAACTCGATCTTAATTAGTGTTCCTATTATTATGAATCATAACTAGGGGGTGCCAATCGAATTATCAAGTTTATTGGATTTTCAAAGAAGAATAGTTTAACCCACAACCGACCCTACATTTAAGCAAAGAGATGGTCTTGTTGGGTTCAGGAAGAAACGTAAGTTGTATATCGATTTTCTTTTTTTTGTTAAAATGGGTTGTCTCGTTAGGTTTTGATACACTCATTAATTAATGTACTTTTACAATTTTTACAGCATAACCAAATCCAAAACGTTGTGTCTCGAATAACTTAACTTCGAGTTTCGTAAAGACGTAGGCATAGTTATAATCGATACAAGTATGGGTGTAAATGTAAAGAGCTATTTGTGACTTACTCTAGAACTTAACTAGTTAAAAGGACAAATCTTAACATAAATTTTCAAATTCATTAATGAGTCACAACGACTATGATGAAAGCCAACACACGTAATGTAAGATGCAAACCGCTAAAACCAAGCTCTATGGGGCCTTGCTTGAGCCATATAAGAGACCGCGCCAATAAACACACATAATCGTATGTACAGGAATCTCCAAAATCGGGAGCTGTTACGATAATAGACAGTCTCAGATAAATCACCATATAAGAAAGCATTCATGACATCAAGCTGATGAATTGGCCAATGTCGAGAAGCAGCCAAACTAAAAACAGTCTGAATAGTACCCGATTAACAAAAGGACTAAAAGTCTTATCAACATCACCCCCTCTAACTGAGTGTTTATACCTCTTGGGACGTATAGTGAAGCTGGCCGTCTTATAACATGAATTGGACTAGTATTATAGACCTCCGCTACATGCAGGGGACTATTAATTGTAAACTAGGTATTAGAAAGCTTTGTGTTAGGCTATAAATACCCCTCATGACTCTCCATGAGGGGTTGGTTGAATCATTGTGTAATTTTTTTCTCTTTCTAATAAACACATAGTTTATCTCACCCTCTCTTTACTTTCGCTCACTAGAAAACATAATGCTTATCCTTTGTTTCTTTGATCAATCCCGAACCCCCAAATAAGGTTTTTTGTATCGCGCAACATGTGGTATCAAGAGCATCAGGTTGTGTCTTGTATTGTGTGTTTTGTTCGTGGGCTGTTTCAGCTTATTTTCTGCTTATTTTGGCTTATTTTGTGGGCTTATTCTGAAAAAGCCACGAATTCTTTTTTTGTGTTGTTGCAAGAAACTATTTTATAACAGTTTTTTCCTATTTTCTAATACTTTTTATGAGTTTTTTTCTTGGTCCTTTCTTGTTTTCCAAAAATCACATAAAGTCAGTTCTGGTTATTTCACTTTCTGGGTAAATGGGTTAATTTGTCCTTGTACAACTTATTTTCAGGCTTAGTTATAAATTTATTCATTACTTCCCCGTTTTGTGGCTTTATTTGTCTCCTCGAAGTAGCTTATCACTTTGGCTTCACAGCTTATTTTAAAGCTTATTTTGGGTTGTTTATGTCTTATCCACGATTTGAAACAAGAGACAAAGAAACATAGATCCAAAGTTTTAGGTACAAGGACGTTGTGCATCTTTTGTTGGTTTCTCAAGAAGACAAAAGAAAGGACACAAGGACGATGGTACAAAAGCTAGCACAAACCGATCTATCGTCTACTCAGTGCGAACCGATCTACTACTTTTGTATGGAAACCGATCTACTGAAGCTAGTTAGAACTGATCTACTGCTTCTGTGTGGAAACCGATCTACTCGCTAGTTGGAACCGATCTACTGCTTTTGTGTTGAAACCGATCTACTGAAGCTAGTAGCAACTGATCTAACAACTTCAATGGAACCGATCTATACATGCCACAACCCAAACCGAGTCAACTCGGTATTTACCGAGTTGACCCGGGTCAACTCATACGAGTCTGGTCAATCAAAAGGACTGAAAAGTAAAAGAAGATAGAATACAGACTCTGTTTAACCACAATAATTAACCAACTTCTTCCATCTGCAAACAACATCAAACAACAACAGCCTCATCGTCACATATTTCACATCAATCAAATCTAACCAAGATCTAACCTAAACCCATCGTCACATTTTTCTCCACACATCCACAATAACTAATCCTATCCCTTCATAACATAATATCATCCATCTCCTCCATTCAAACAACATGACTCGAACACAAATGAAAATCAAGATCTCATTTTCTATATTTCGTATTCAACAATTATATCAAGACCTTATAAAGATCATTCACGAAACATATACTTCATCATTGATCTTTATCGAGCAAAACTCTTCAATTTTATATACGAAAATAAAGAAAGATTATTAACAAATATGTTATAATCAATCTTTGTTTCGATTCAAAAGAAAAACTCCAGAACAAAACAATCGACCCTACCTAAGATCCTCTAAAGGACCTTAATGCCATCGTTGTTCTTCTTTGGCTCACGGTTTACTTGTGCATAAAGATTATAAATGGTTCGTTTGTTTTGGTGGTATATGATGATTTGAGGAGTGTTGTTTCATGTTTAAATAAAAGGAGATGTGTGTGGGATATGGGATTATAAGATCTGCTGCTGATTTCTTATTTGTGATTAGGTATGCAAGAAAAATGATGTGGCTAGTTTTTGTGGGTGAGAAATTTTTAGGGTTAGGTTATGATGGAGTTAAATTAGGGAAACTGACTTTATATCCTAAGTTTTATGGACTATGCATGATTTGTAACCGGCCTTAATAAAAGGAGGTTAAGCCAAGTACAATATGATATTGGGTTGGTTTTTTTAATGAAAAGATAGGTCGAGTGTGGCTATAAGGTTTTGGGCTTGTGCTAGTGAAGTTGGGCTGGCCATGGTTTATTGAATATACAGTGGGCTGTTCGTTTCAATTGTTGATGGTATATGAGTTGAATCCGAGTATCATAGTTTTGATCTCGGGTTAACGGATTGAGCCAGGTAGTAAAACAATTTTATGATGGGTAATGTAAAAGTGACCGGGTTTTAATTACTTGGGCGGGCCATGCTTAAGGTATATTTTTTGAGCCGCTATCCGTTAACAATCACATCAAAATCACGAACAACAACACAACAAAACACAATTATTTACACTAAAAATGATCCTGACAAAATTCACCTTCATTATAATGGCTATATAGAATTTAGATGACTACGGGGTTTTTGTACGATGATACTTAGTTGAGATTGAAGTTATTTGGTGTTTTTGATTCATTCTCGAGTTCATTTTATCAGGTTATCTCCATCAGTGGTCATCAGTTTTAGCCTACAAAATAGATAAGGGGATTTAGATCGAGTTGACCAAGAGAGATTTGTAAAGAGAGTACTGACATCTTCTCACAGAGTATTGCTTATGCAATCACGGGCTATGAAGCTAAGTAAGCAGTTCCAGTTGTCATATGATGTACACATATGTAGGATGATTCCTTAGTTAGTTATCATCCTGGAGGGAGAAATGTGTACATCCGGTAGAGTATGTTCGTCTACAAGCTGAAGAAACAAAGGTGGAGCATTCAAGTAGATCGAGGTCTTTGAAGATAATCTTAAGGAATGCTAGACTTCATTCTTATCATTTTGCTTTATTTTTGCTTGTAGGAAACATTATAACCAATTCACACGTGACACCATCTTGGAGGGAGATTGTTATACCATCTTGGGATCGTATATTGAAGCTGGCATCTTACACGTGAATTGGACTAGCTATAGACCTTCTGCTACTTGAATCATTGTGTAACTTTCTTTCTCTTTCTAATAAACACATAGTTCATCTCACCCTCTCTTTACTTTCTCTCACTAGAAAACATAATGCTTATCCTTTGTTTCTTTGATCAATCCCGACCTCCCGAATAAGGTGTTTTGTATCACGCAACACTGAGTACTACCATTCGCCACAAGACGAGCCTTGTAGCGACTAAGCATGTCATCGGCCAAATACTTATGGCAAAAAAGCCACATACAACGAACAATATTTGTGTCTGTAGGTCAAGGTACTAAAACTCAAGTTCTGTTTTTAATAAGCGCATTATATTCATTACGAATAACATTTTGCCAATTTTGATCACTAAACGCATCACGATAAGATTTTGGTAAAGGAGAAACCGAAGACACATGTAAAGTGAGACATTGGGTAGGATGATTAGTCCCGACACAAAAACGTGTGACCATGGGATGAACCGATGCAGGGTTCGGGTTAGGGGTTTGGGACGTAGGATTGGTTTGGGTTTCGTTAGCATATTCTGAATTATGGCTCATTACAGGTTGGGTTTGGGATGGGTCATTAATGACATTAAATAAAGTCTATTGTATAACATCATTTATCCTATGAAGAATTGTTACTTAATCGTTCATATTTGAGAATTGTAGTAATTATGGAGTACTTGGTGAAAATTGACTAAAAGGCACGTAATCTGGAGCTTAAACAAAGATATTTGAAGATTACTGTTCTAAAGACCAATATGCCATATCCATCAAGGAAGATACGGCGTATCTGTGCCTGCACTCTCCAAAGACAAAAGACCACAAGATCCAATACGCCGTATTCAAGCTATATGGGAATAAAATATTTTGAAAGATATCAAACGTGGTCCCTACTCTAAGAAACCCCCAATACGCCGTATCCAAGACCTTGGATACACCGTATCGAAGTCGACTTCAGGCCTTATAAATATAAAACTTAAAAACAAGTTTCAAGTGTGCAAAATCATATTCTCGACACCTAAACCATAAAAGTCAATTTTCAGAAGAGAAAAAGAGCAGAAGAGGTCGATCAACGTGATTCATTTCATAGGAGACAACATGTAACTTCTTATACTCTTGTAATCATTCAGTTTTTGGTATCATTCGTTAACTCGGTTAGTTTACCTTGGCTAAATCATTACTTTTGTATTAATTATGACGTTTGAAGGCTAATACCTTCGGGTATTAGCCATTGTTATGAAGATCTTAATGTTTGGTTTATTTATCTTGATTTCTTAATTTATCATTGAATTGCTTGTTTATGTTTATCATCATACTTGTTTACGTGCTTAAGTATGAGACCTATCATTCAACTGGGTCTAGTCCTACATATTTAATGCGCTGCAACTTCGGTGTTGTTTGGGCGTAGGCTAAGAGTCCAGGATAGCTCTCCATATTGCAATTTATATATCTAGAATCATAAGATCACAAATATTGACCTATCTTTGCCCTTTGATTATAAGTTTAGTTAAGCCATAAGGTGACCTTGGTATCAACGAGTATGTTTTAATCAATTGGTAAAGACTCAGGCAGTGGACTACTAGTATATACAGAGCCGTTAAGCGGTAAATGGGTAATGTCTCTATGAGCTAGGGTTTACCAAGATCACCATTACCTTAATCCCTAAGATAGATTATAAACAACATATAAGGATGCTTTATGCGGATGCATTTAATTTTGACAAAATTCTACGTGTCTAGGTCTTAGGAAGAAGTCCCGCCTAAGTCTTAAGAATGATATGCCGCTTCGAGATAAGTAATTATTGCACTAATAAACAAATCAACGTTCTGATTGGATTAACAATGGTTAATACAGTTTTCTTATATTTGGCTAGACTGCTCTTTTATCTTTTGTTAATTTTCTTGTGTGGGTTAAAGTGTCTTGAATTGGTTTTAGTCGCCACCAAATCCGTGCCAGTCTCTCAGACTAAAAACCCCCCCTTATCCATTAGATTTAGGATTAACATATGTTTAGCATAGGTTTAGCATAGATTAGACTAACTTAGAATTAGGAAAACAAAAGTATTAATAAATTGAAAGATTTAACTTCGCTCCAAGTGTTCGACACCCTAATTACCATGAAACTCCCATCGACTGGGTACACTGCCCATTAAAGTGTTGTTTTAGGTAAAGTCGGAAAAATATAAATTTAAAACATGAATCATAATTTAATAACACCACACAATGACACATCAAGTTTTTGGCGCCGTTGCCGAGGAGTGAGAATTAATCTTGATTTTTATTTGATATTTTGGTTCATTAGATTAAATTAGATCTAACCCTTAGGATTAGTGCAATTTAGATTAGTGTATAATTCTGTATATTATGTATATTTGCTTGTATATTTGTGTGATTAATTGTTTGCGTATTTAATTGTTTTCTCTAATATACTATTCTGGTCGATAACCCGATACGGCGTATCCATTTCCATTGGATACGGCGTATCTAACTTTCTATCCAATACAGCGTATTCGCTCAAAAGGATTAATACAACATATTCAGTTCCATTGAATACGGCGTATCGATCATCTAAAACAGAATCTGAGATTTCATATTTAATTTTCGTGCTTAATTTTTTTTATTCTTTCTTCATAACAAATCCTGTTGATATTTTTACCTTGGTGACAGGTCATACATATCAGAGCTAGTTGATTGAAGAAGGGATGATAGGCAAAGAAGCAAAATCAACAACGAGAAAGATCATGACTAATGACCAAGCAAATTACTATTTAGGGATTACAAGCATTACTGTTAATGGAAAGAACGCTTATGAGCTGAAAGGAAAATTCCTTGATGATTTGCAAAAGAATGCTTTTAATGGAACTTATAGGGAAGACACGGTTGAACATATCAAACACTTCCTTAAAATTATTAACCCAATCGATTTACCCAATGTAAATCAAGATAAACTCAGAGTTGTTGTTTTTCCAATCTCATTGGCTGGTGATGCGTGGAGATAATTTGATGGAATTAAAGGATCAATTACTAGTTGGGTCAATTTAACTGCCAAATTTTTTAGAAAATATTACCCGCCTTCTCGCACTAGAAAAGTTAACACACCAATAATCAAGTGGGGCCATACTAATCCCATGTTCAAAAACTGGTTGGCCTTAAAGTTTGTATACTGCGAAACTATGGATATATTCACTAAAGGAGCTTTATGGGACTACTGGGAGATGGGGAGTGACGAAATTGATCCAACAAATGAAGAAACTTCCGATCTTGAGGAAACTAATCACGATGATGAACAAGAAATTGGTGAAATTTTTAGGATTGAAACAAACTTGTTAGATTATGAAACACCGCTGTGCAAAAAGTTCAAAGAGTTCAATTAGCTACTCAAGATAGATCCTGATCTCCTTACTAAAGATATTAAGGGATTTAAGACCTATAAAGAATATAAGGATGATTGGATTTATGAATGGAATGAAAACGTACCATGGGTACACGAAAAACCATGGACTGACACTAGAGTATGGACTGAACCAGCTCTAGTTGAGTATTATTGTAAACCATTTAATTATAAAAGTGGGTATTCCAAGTGGCGTACCTATAACTAAAAAGAAGATGAATATTGTAATGAAGGAAACTTACCAGGAGATTACATTGTAGGAAACATGCTCCGTTACCAAGATTTAGAATGGTATGGTGCTTTGAAGGATAGCGATCTGAAAGACAAAGCTTTAAGAAATAAGGCTATCATGGAAGGATTAATCGATGAAGATGATGAATTAAGTAATAATGATTGGAGAAGATAGGACAGCTATGAGATTTCCTACCATGATCAAGAAGAAAGAGAATATGAAAATGGACATGAAAATAGGGAAAGATGTGAATTGTTTGATGATCATAAGTTACCAGTTTGAAATATAAGAAGATTCGAGATGATCAAGTATTCGTTCGGAGATGACGAAGAGTATGTTACTGTTAAAGAAGACAAATACGATGATTTGACGAACACAAACAAAGATGCATGCTGAGCATACCAAGAAATCTTTTGCATGATGGACGAAGGATGGATGGTAAACAAAAGTGCTTCCCGGGAGACAACCCTGATTGTTATTTATTTTTATCGAGTCTGTCTTCCCAGACATCAATACAGCGTATCCGCTCCATACCATATGACGTATTGATTGTCTAGACGTTATCAGTTCTTTATTTTTATGCATAAACTCGAGACGGCTGTTCAACACAAATCCTTTCTCATAAACTCAACATGGAGAATCTACCAAGCAAAATATCAGGGGAGTTTCTCATTCTAATTCTTTTTAATTCTCGTATTTAATGTTTTATGTATACAATGAGGACGTTGTATAATTCAAGTGGGGGGATGGGAATTAGAATGATACTTGTCCTATTTTTCACACTAATATGCTTAAACTACGCTTATATTTAAAAAAAAATCAAGCATACTTTTGTGAAATTACTTGATACATAACCCGCACACAATAACCCTTATTAGATATTATGTTGATTTAACCATATCCGTTTCTAAATGTTTACCCAAATTCCACAAAATATAAGTGCGCCGGTGATGTATTAGACTTTAGAACTTGGCTTGGTATATCTATTCGAGACCACAATAATGAGTACTATGGATTTTATAACACCCGGTGTTTTCAAGTCATTGACAACGTCGATAAACCAAATATTTATTTTTAGTATTGTACGCGTTTGCTTTTAATTT
>BQNB010069468.1:0-31839 GCA_026074375.1 Tanacetum coccineum | reverse complement strand
ATTTCTTTTTCTTTGGAGAGGATAGAAGCGGCGCATGACGGCCGACAGTTAGGTCTTGATAATAGAGATGGAGAGAGTTGACAAGGTGGTATAGAAGTGGCGGCTTGATGACCGACTAGGTCTCAAGATCATACCTGTTCATGATACCATGTTAGAAGGCTAATTGATTTCCTTTATTATTATTGATAACAACTATCCTATATTGATAACACTCAAATCAAGTATGTTTTGGGAGCGTTATTCATACTTTTATATTAGTTATTTGGTCAGTTACCTATGGTTTTATTACTCGATTATGTCAAAAAATGCTTTCTACTATAATTGCAGCCAAATACAGGAAAACAATAAAAGGGGAGACAAACATGCTTAGATTATCTTAAGTACGAAGAATCCTGTGTTAGGATCAAGTGCGGAAGCATCTCAAAGAAGAAGAAATCTAATTACTCAAACTTCCAAGCCCTGAGATCAAGTTGTAATGAAGATATGGTGAAGTATGAAGACCCACGGCCAAGCACAACTCGAACAAGAGCCTTAAACAAAAGATTCAACAAAAAGATTTCACTAGCGAGGACCCAGCCGCCCGGCTAGAGTGTCTGCCGCCCGGCAGGAGGCTTTGTTGCCCGCCCTTGGAGCTCACATTTTTCACTTCACTCTAGAAGAAACAATCAAGAAGGATCTAGACCCTCTAAACCAAATTTGGACACCCCTTTAGACCTAGGAACCGACATAAAATTATAGTATAAATAGGAGACCCTTATGCCTCATTTTAACACATACCTCACTATTCTCTAACTCAAAAACCTAATCCTCATAGTCACTACTCCTCTCCAAAGCCACCTAAGTCTAGGGAAGTCAGGAGAAGCTCTAGGAAAGCCAAGAAGGAGGATCCCTCTAGCTCACAAGTTTGTCATTTCCTTTCCTTTAAGATTTTGCAATACTTTGTAAGAACTTTCATTATGTTTATGAATGCATTATTTTTTGGAATTATGTCTTTGTTTAATATGAGTGGCTAGTCCCTTTATGTGCTTGGTTAGATGAAGTTTGTGGTATGAAGATTCGATTATGATAGTGTGACATGTTAATTCAATTTCAAGCTAAGTCTTAGATCCAAATCCCCGTGAACGATCCCGACTTACCATTCAATATCTTGCTACTATGGACGAGTTCACTTGCCCGTATGTGTTGCTTGAGAATTTGGTATACCGAGTTATAAATTTAAAACTGACCCGTATCGCACGCATTAAGTTTTTGGCGCCGTTACCGGGGATTTATTCGTGTTTTACGATTTAGATCTTGTGATTCCATTGTCCCTAGGTGCCACGTTCAAAAAAAATTCACAGAACCCTTGGAACCGCCCGACGCATGCCGCCCCGGCACAGCCTCTCGACGATATCATTTCCGCCCGACGCAGAAGCCTCTGACAAAAACCAATTTTTATCTTTTCTCAATCTTCTAAATCCTTTTGGGTTTGATCTTATTTGAGTCTTGCCCTTGAATGCTAACACATTCTGCTGGACAAAACCCAATTACTCCTTATTCTGAACCCGAATGTTTTATCCACCAAACCTTAAGAAAGAAAAAAAAGTGAAACCCATTCATACCCATTGAAGACCGAGTTCCAAAAACCAAATATCCACCTTTCGAGAATCTTTTTGAAGCCGAAGTAGTCTGCAACCCATTTCTTGACCTACCCTTCCCAATGGCCGACGACCAACCCATGTGGGGAAACAATCGGGCCGTAGCACCCATTCTCGGGGCCGCTATTGTCGCGGTTGACCTTGGAGACAACTTGACCGTCAAAGGACACCATCTTTCCATGATCAAAGATCGACAATTCGACAGACGCTCATGGGCCGATCCGCACAAGCACATCGCCGAATTTGTTGAAGTATGTGGAATGTTCCGTTATGGAAACACCAACACGGATGCCATCAAACTAAAACTTTTTCCATCATCCCTAGCGGGAGAAGCCAAGATTTGGTTCAACAAACCAAGTCCCGGTGTGATAACCACTTGGGAAGAAATGAGACAAGCTTTCGTAAGCCGATTCTTTCCACCCGCTATGTTTGACCGACTCATAGGAAAAATTCGAGGTTTTACCCAACAACGTTACGAATCACTAGTCGACGCTTGACTACGTATGAAGGATCTACTTCATAGTTGTCATAGACATGGTTTAGGACAAGGAACCATAATCCAAATCTTTTACCACGGACTAGACAAACCAACCCAAGCTATCCTAGACGTCGGAGGAATCTTCCTCTACAAAACCCCAAATGAAGCACATCAGTTGCTCGAGGATCGAGTTATTCTCAAACTCGGTTGGTCAAAAGAGAATAAAACCAAACCCCTTCGTAAAACCATTGCCTTCGCCGAAAGTGAAGAAAATTCACCATTATTGGAAAAAATGGAAGCCTTAACGACAAGGATTAATTCGCAATTCAAAGAGATCAAAGGAGACATGAAAGAAATAAGAGTTGGATGCAACAAATGTGGAGGACCCCATCCATCATCGGATTGAGACGATAAACATATAGGAGGACCCAAGGAAAAGGAAGCAAACTATGCATCCGAAGGATATCGAGGAAATTATTATGGTCGAAATTCTAGCAATTAGCGCGATCGTCAATCTTACCATCGAGATGAAAACCAAAACTCAAACCCTGGTGAGGAAAACCCGCCAATTCCACGTTTACCCGAAAAGAAACCAGACAAATCAGATGTCGAGAAAACCATGAGAGAATTAGTTATAACACAAAAGATAGCGAATGATTTTGTCAAGAACCAGTTCTACAATCTCAAAACCAAAGTCGAACAAGGACAAAAGAATCATCAATCTGCGTTTCAAGACCTTAAAACAAAGTTTGGTAGGATTTCTGATCACCAATCTTTAAGACCCACGGGTACGCTGCCTAGCAATACCCAAACCAATCCAAAACCTTCAACATCAAACGAAAGACCTTACCGACCACTGCCTGCTTAAAATGAGCACGTGAATGTCGTATTCACACGCAGTAGTAAGACCTATGACCCACCAGCTAACCCAAACACCAAAACTACCGTCTTCCTTGACAATAGTGAAGACAAGGCAAAAGAAGTCGAAAAAGAGGCAGAACCTCTACCCAAGAAACCAACTCAGACCGATACACCGCTACTCAAAGCCTATAAGCCAAAAATTCCATATCCACAACGCTTGAACAAAGAAAAAATAGAGGCACGATATGCCAAGTTTTTAGACATGATCAAAGAAGTCAGGATCAACGTACCCCTCGTTGACGTCCTGGCAGGCATGCCTAATTATGGCAAGTTTTTGAAAGATCTTGTAAGCAACAAAAGTAAGATGGAGCAAATCTCTGCTGCCTTCTTAACTGAGGAATGCTCAGCAATTCTTCAAAACAAGATCCCACCGAAGCTTGGAGACCCCAGAAGTTTTCTAATCCCTTGCAAACTTGCAAACTCAGTTGAATATCTCGCCTTGGCCGATCTTGGCGCAAGTATTAATCTGATGCCGTATTCACTATACGCTGCACTTTCTGGAACAACTCTGAAACCCACAAGGATGAGTATTCGCCTAGCAAATCATACTTACCAGTACCCTATGGGAGTTGCTGAGAATATGCTCGTTCAAGTTGGAAAATTCGTGTTCCCTGTAGATTTCGTTATCCTGCAAATGGAGGAAGATGATAGAGTCCCTCTAATTTTAGGAAGACCGTTCTTGCATACCGCCGATGCCATCATAAGAGTTAAGAACAAAGAACTCAATTTAGGAAGTTAAGAAGATAGAGCCACCTTTCACATCGATAAGGCTATGAAACATTCTCACATGAATGACGACACATGCTTCTGTATGGATGTTATCGATGAAATAACTAAGGATGAACTCGATGCTCTGCTCGACGATTCTAAACCATTCCTAAATACATCAGAAAAGATAAGCGAAACACCACTCGACAAAGAATTCAATGAATTCATGTCAGGGAATGTTCAAGAGGATGAAGTCAAAGACGATTTTGAGAAGTTACCACCAAAAGATGAACTAAGAATTAGGACATCTATCCAATATCCACCAACCGATCTTGAGTTGAAATCTCTTCTAAAACATCTAGAATATGCCTTTCTGGAGGAAAATTCTCTTCTCCCAGTAGTCATATCAGCTTTACTCAAACAGAATGAAAAGGAACGACTTGTTTCAATTCTTAAGAACCATAAATAAGCATTCGCTTGGAAAACATCTGATATTCTAGGGATTATCCCTTCCTTTTGCAAACATAAAATTAATTTTGAGGACGATGTCAAACCAGTCATTCAGAGACAACGCCGACTTAACCCAAACATGAAATAAGTCATTAAAAAGGAGATTATCAAACTTCTAGATGCATGTATCATCTATGCCATCAAAGATAGTCCTTGGGTAAGTCTGGTGCATTGCGTGCCCAAAAAAGGAGGAATGACCGTTGTGACAAATGAAGACAATGAACTCGTCATAACACGAACAGTAACAGGATGGCATGTTTGTATCGAATACCGTAAGTTGAATGAAGCCACCCGAAAGGATCATTTTCCTTTACCCTTCATGGATCAAATGCTAAAAAGATTAGCCATAAACAAGTTCTTTTGTTTTCTCGATGGATTTTTTGGGTAATTTCAAATTCCCATCGAACCAGCCGATCAGGAAAAGAACACGTTCACTTGCCCTTATGGAACCTACGCCTACAAGCGTATGCCTTTTGTTATTTGCAACGCACCAACAACTTTTTAAAGGTGCATGATTGCAATTTTTCAGGATATGCTCGAAACCTCCATGGAAGTCTTCATGGATGATTTCTCAGTGTTTGGAGATTCATTCGATTCGTGCTTAAATAATCTAGATCAGATGCTAATTCGATGTAAACAAGCACACTTAGTTCTAAACTGGGAAAAGTGTCACTTCATGGTGACCGAGGGAATTACGCTAGGACACAAAGTCTCCATAAAGGACTAGAGGTCGATAAATCAAAAATTGACGTGATAGCTAAGTTACCACCACCTACTAACGTCAAAGTCGTTAGAATTTTTTTAGGACATGCCGGATTTTACCGCCGATTCATAAAAGATTTTTCCAAAATTTCCAGACCCATGACGAAACTTCTCGAAAAAGACTCAGTCTTTAACTTTGATGAAGAATGCAACAAGGCATTCGAAACTCTCAAAGAAAAGTTAACAAACACACCTATTATGGTTTCACCTAATTGGTCGCTACCGTTTGAACTTATGTACGATGCAAGCGATTTGCCGTAGGATCCGTGCTAGGCCAACTCGAAGAAAAGCACTTTCGACCCATCTACTTCGCTAGCAAAACTCTGAACAGCGCACAACAAAACTATACAGTGATCGAAAAAGAGTTAATTGCCGTAGTTTTTACATTCGACAAGTTTCGATCATACCTTGTTCTTTCAAAAATAGTTGTGTTCACGGATCACGCTGCAATAAAATATCTGTTTTTCAAAACAAGATGCAAACCGCGTCTTATACGCTAGATTTTACTGTTTCAAGAATTCAATATCGAAATCAAAAATAAGAAGGGAGAAGAAAACATCACAGCAGATCACTTATCGCGACTTGAAAAACCCAATCTCAATGACAAGGAAATAAATGACGAGTTCCCTGATGAATTTTTCATGAGTAACAAAACCGACAAGGAAGAAAGCCCGTGGTTTGCTGACTTTGCCAACTACCTAGTTAGAGGAATTCTAAGAAAAGGATTAACCTACGCTCAGCGTTGTAAGTTCTTTTCATAACTTAAGCACTATTTCTAGGATGAACCGTATCTATTTAAAGCATGCATCGATGGAATGATCAGAAGATGCATTTACAATTCGGAAACTCGAAAAATTCTAGATGAATGTCATCATGGACCCACTGGAGGACATTATGGACCATCGATTACCGCAAAGAAAGTTTTTGATGCTGGATTCTATTGGCCAACCATATTCAAAGAAGCCCAGACTCTGGTACAAAACTATGACGCCTGCCAACATTCTGGTAGCATTTCACAAAGAGACGAGATGCCTTTGAAGAGCATCCAAGTAAGTGAAAATTTTGACATACGGGGAATTGATTTCATGGGACCTTTTCTGAAATCCCATAAGTTCGAATACATTCTTGTCGCCATTGACTACATGTCAAAATGGGCAGAAGCCAAAGCTTTACCTACCAACAACGCACGAGTGGTAGTCAATTTCTTGAAAAAGCTTTTCTCTCATTTCGGAATTCCGAAAGCTTTAATTAGCGACAGAGGAACTCACTTTTGTAATCGTCAAATGGAGAAAATCTTGAAAAAGTATGGAGTACACCATCGTATAGCCACAGCCTATCATCCACAAACTAGTGGTCAGGTTGAAAACACCAACAGAGCCTTAAAAAGAATCCTCGAAAAGACAGTTAAGGACAATCCGTCTGTTTGGTCGAGAAAATTAGATGACGCTCTGTGGGCATTTCGTACAGCCTACAAAACTCCAATCGGTACCACTCCGTACCGACTTCTTTATGGAAAAACGTGCCATTTGCCATTTGAAATCGAACATCGTGCTTACTGGGCCCTGCGAAGCTGCAATCCTGATCTTAAGGTTGCAGGAGAAAAACGATTTCTGCAGTTGCATGAGCTCGATGAATTGAGACTTCAAGCATATGAGAATTCCAAACTCTACAAAGCCCGAACCAAAGCCTATCATGATAAGAAACTCAGAGTTAGGAAAGAATTTAAGGCCGGAGACAAAGTTCTCCTGTACAACTCTAAGTACAAATTCAAAGCTCCAAAGCTTAGACCAAAGTGGTGTGGACCATTCATAGTCAAACATGGTTATCCATCCGGATATGTTGAATTGTATGATAAACATGGAGGAAGCTTCATTGTTAACGGACACCGTGTTAAACTCTACCACGATGAGGAGCAGTTAAATGAACTTGCCGTAGAAGAGATTCACCTCATGTGTGAGGACGGAAGAATGAAAGCTATTCCATTCATGGCACCGTTTCCAGCCAACTACCGTGAGACCATGCCATGGGCATCAGAAAAACCATACATTTACAGTGTAGTGGAAAACACCTGTAACGAAGCTAAGTTGTACGATTTAGACGAAACTGGGAAAGGAATAGTGATCAAGAATATTTTGTATGTCCCAAGCGATGGGTCATCACTTGAAAAGAAATGAAAGGAGCACCCGAGTCCGGCTGACGACTCACTCAAAAATCAAGCGCTTCTCGGGAGGCAACCCGTGTTTTTAAGATAATTAGTTTCTAAAAAAACAAAAAACAAAAACGTCCGCACCTACAATAAAAGTTAAGTGTGGGGGTGCGGCATTCAAAAATATATGTTTGTTTTCATTTCCTTTTGTATTTCAGATTCTTGCAGGAAATAATGCACTTGGCTACCACACATGCATGAACACATGGTTTTTCTCTTCTTTCCCTATTTGATATTTGTACCAATTTTGCCACATTGAGGGCAATGCGCAATACTAAATGTAAGTGTGGGGGGAGAATAGGGAAAACGAGGTTGTTTTAAATTTTTTGAGCTAATTAAAAATTGTTTGCCCTTAAAAATCAAAGATGTGTCCCAATAAGAAGTGTATACACATGATAAGAAGCTAACCAGAATAACATCAGTTTGTTTTCAAGATACGCCTTAATGCCTTGAGCTAACCATCTCAATTAGTCAAACATTTTTCATGGTCCCATTTGTGAGTTATATCATCCTTTGCCTTCAAAAAAAATATTACACATAGTTTAGCTCTACCTAAATAACCGAAGTCAACAGGTTAGTTGCTAGCTACGTGGATTGAAGGTAGATATGTGGGAAATCCTTATGAATTTTCGAGAGAAAGTTGCTAGCCCCATGTTTAAGGACATATAATCCTTTGCTAATATGCCGATCGGAGGTTGATAAAAAAATGATGAATAAAGCCAATGTGCTAAGTCTTATGAAGATGAAGGAAGATTAAGAGAAATTGGTGTCTATTAGCTAATGTGCTAAGTCGTGACACAGTGATACGTTTATCTCGAAATTCATATAGGATAGGGGTAAGCGGTAGCTAGCAACTTGGTAGATTGTATACTTCGTTCTTTTTACCAAAGCATACATCTGTACCGTTTTCCATTAAAAACAGTTAGCATGTTTCTTTGATGTGTACACTTGGACTTATCGAGTACTTGTGCTTGGTAAATTACATCTCATTTGTGGCAAATGTTTTCTAGATTTGCTTGAGGGCAAGCAAAGTTTAAGTGTGGGGGGATTTGATAACGCTCAAATCAAGTATGTTTTGGGAGCGTTATTCATACTTTTATATTAGTTATTTGGTCAGTTACCTATGGTTTTATTACTCGATTATGTCGAAATATGCTTTCTAGTGTAATTGCAGCCAAATACAGGAAAACAAGAAAAGGAGAGACGAACATGCTTAGATTATCTCAAGTACGAAGAATCAAAGAAGAAGAAATCTAATTACTCAAGCTTCCAAGCCCTGAGATCAAGTTGTAATGAAGATATGGTGAAGTATGAATACCCACGGCCAAACACAACTCGAACAAGAGCCTTAAACGAAAGATTCAACAAAAAGATTTCACCAGCGAGGACCTAGCCGCCCGACTGAAGTGTCTGCCGCCCGGCAAAGAGTTTGACCGCCCGGCAGGAGGCTTTGCCGCCTGGCTCTTGGAGCCTACGTTTTTCACTTCACTCTAGAAGAAACCTAGATAATCAAGAAGGATCTAGACCCTATAAACTGACTTTGGACACCCCTTTAGACCCTGGAACTGACATAAAATTATAGTATAAATAGGAGACCCCTATGCCTCATTTTAACACACACCTCACTTTTCTCCAACTCAAAAACCTAATCCTCATAGTCACCACTCCTCTCCAAAGCCACCTAAGTCTAGGGAAGTCAGGAAGAAGCTCTAGGAAAGCCAAGAAGGAGGATCCCTCTAGCTTACAAGTTTGTCATTTCTTAGTTTACTTTCCTTTAACCTTTTGCAATACTTTGTAAGAACTTTCATTATGTTTATGAATGCATTATTTTCTGGAATTATGTCTTTGTTTAATATGAGTGGCTAGTCCTTTTATGTGCTTGGTTAGATGAAGTTTGGGGTATGAAGATTCGATTATGATAGTGTGGCATGTTAATTCAATTTCAAGCTAAGTCTTAGATCCATTTTTTCTTATGTTCTAAGTGGCATAGTTTTATCAACCGGATTGTTTGTTGAGAATATCATAGGCCGAAAGGGGTATTTTTAATCAATCAATTATCGCCTTTTTGCCTACGATCGGCTACCTTTTGTATTGACCATTTCTTAAGCGGTTGGGTATAACTAGGAACATAATTATCAGTGTCTAGGATTTTTGAAATGAACCGCGAATCAAACTCATAGAGGCTGTCTTAGTCTCGAATTGATTGATTGAGTCTAATGCTTGTTTTTGTCACTTCGAGTCTTGACAAAGATAAAAAGTTTTAAAAACAATAGATTGGATAACCTCCAATTCTTTTAATCAACTTGTTAGTCTATGCCACTATCATATCGAATCGGATTCCCAAACTAAGTCCAACCAAGTACATCTTATTATCATTGAATCGCTTTCATTATTGTTATCTTGCATCTTAGGATTTTTTTATCATCGAAATCTTTATCAAGTTGAAACACCTAAATCCCCACGAACGATCATGGCTTACCATTCAATATCTTTCTACTACGGACGAGTTCACTTGCTCGTATGTGTTGCTTGAGAATTTGGTATACCGAGATATAAATTTAAAACTGACCCGTATCGCATGCATCAGATCTCTAGTCATGTGCTTTGAGCATCCCGAGTCCAAATACCACAAAACAATTTGGACAACCTCTAAGAGAACATCTAATCCGTAACTAGACAAATTGGCCATAAGAACTGCCTTGGCTATAGAGAAGTCGGAACAGTCAAAATCATATACATCCAAATCATCTGCTTGATAAGTTGCATTGTATGTAATGACCGTCTGTGTAACTGGACCTTCTGCAACTCCAGGGTCTGCCAAAAATTCCAATTCCTCCTCATTCAGAACTTTACCAGATCCTTGTGCTTCAACCAGAAGAACTTTATCCCTAAACCATGTAGCATCCCTTTTCCTCTTTGGCTTTGGGCACTGTCTTGCCATGTGACCTTCCCCTTGGCAGTTAAAACACTTCACAACACTTTGTTGACATGAATTATTCCCTCCTATTCCTGAGATGTTAGCCCTTGTTCTAGAAGTACCAGCTGCAAATGAACTTTGTCTCCCCTAAACCGGTTGAACAGTCACCCTTCCATCATGAATAGTTGCTTGTTGTCTTGGGTTGGAAGAATTTCTTAGCTGATTGTTGGTAGTTGGGAAACGAGATGTGAAGACAGTAGACAAAAATAACATCATTTTTTAATGGCATCAACATGATCATCTCCTTGCTTAAATACAAGAACTGCTAGACCGAAGTCTATTTGAGGAAATTCAACAAGATGTGAGGATGAGTAAGCATTGGGATAAGGTGTTGATGGATAAGTAATTGCATGAGGTAAAGATGGATAAGTAGTTGAGTAATGTTGAGTAGGATGAATTGATCCATATTAAGGAGACTGAGATGGTGAAAACTATTGTTGGAACTGAGGATTGTTGTATGAAGACTGATAAGTGTTGAAATGAGATGGTGTCATTTGATAATTCGCAACTAGTGCAAGTGGACCTTGATTGCGTTCACGCATAATACGGACTTCATTTGCATGGAGTTGATGTTGTTCAAGATGAGTGAGTTTGTTTCAAGATACATTACAGCTGTATATAATTCTGTGGTAGTGTGAAAATCTCTTTACAAAGTTGGACATTAGTCACAAACTTTAACTCCATTCAGGTGGAAGACTGTTCAAGACTGGTATTCCACATTGAAATTGCTCCGATTTTTTTTCATTTTTTATAAATGTTCTCATGGAGTCATTGCTCATCTGAGTATATCTCAAGTAATACTGATAGAATAAATCCCCCTTAATGTCTGAGCTAATCTTACTCACTAATTCATCATACAGTTTAACACTTCCTTTCCTGTTCTTTTGTCAATGAGGTACCTTGCATTAGTAAGTGGAACTCTTCCCATAGATCCTTGGGCAAACTCTGAGTGATGATTAAACAAGTGAATAGACCTCAGATGGTTAGTCCTTGAAGAATGATCTTAGTTGCCTTTGAATCACAATCAGCTTGAATTTTCTCTAGTCTTGCCAACACAATTCCACATATGTCTTTGTCCCAGTCACAAACCATTTTCGTCAATCGTAGACCAAATTATGGAGCGATGTTCGCAGACTGATTCAAGAATCATTCTTCCATGCTCTCTGTTTTGCATGATATGTTTTCCATTTTGGCTTTTCCCCTGAGGGAGAGGACGAATCTATACAGGTGTGTTTTCCCGCCAACATTGGTTGGACGAGTTGTCACCACCAAAGAGTATCACTGAATTCAGCAAGATTAAGACATTGTTACTTTGTTTTGTATGTGAGAAGATTACTTTTTGAGATCGGACATGGATAAGAAGTGATTATGTTAAAGTGAGTTGATTTTAAGTGTTGTAAGTCTCGAGAATATACGGTATTTTACAATTCTTAATTAAACTGGGAAAATAACGTTTCATGGGATTTTACAAATCAAAGAAATAAACCGTATAATTCAAATTTGATTAATTCGCCTCTGAGGAAGTGATTAATTCGCCTCTAAGGAAACGATTAAATCGCCTTCAACAAGAAATGATTTATTCGCCTTCTATAACAGAGGATTAATTAACCTTATACTGAAAGGATTAATTCGCCTTGTACTGAAAGGATAAATTCGCCTTGTACTGAAAGAGGATTAATTCTCCTTGACTATAAGAGGATTAATTCGCCTTGTACTGAAAGGATTAATTCACCTTGTACTGAAAGAGGATTAATTCGCCTTGACTAGAAGAGTATTAATTCGCCTTGTATAAAAGAGGAGTAATTCGCCTTGAACAGAAGAGGATTAATTCGCCTTAAACAGAAGAGGATAAATTCCCCTACAATAATAAGATTAATTCACCGTGAGAAGCCAGATTAATTCGCCTTCAAATATGTGGATAATTCGCCTCCTACAAAACGAACTTCAAGTTTTCCAAAACACTAAGAGACTCACTTTTTGACGTTTTTACTTGATTTTTCTTGTACTTCTTACCTATCTAAGCCTAGTAGAACCGTAAAAATACAAACTTTAAACGTTTTAACACAAAAAATTTCGAATCAAGATTTTAGACCCAAAAGTACTTTTTTGAACCAAAACTTATAAAAATGAAGATTTCTATGATTTTTCCAAGGTTTTGCTTGTACAACTAAGAAATACAAAGACAAAATAAGAAGAAAGTAGTGAACTTTATGGTTTCTAAACCTACAAAAAGGTGAAAACCCTTTGTTAGGTTCGAACCAAGAGACAAACAAAAAGGAAGTAAACAACATACACAATAACAAGATATCACCCCATGGCTCTGATACCAATTGTAAAATATAAGTAATCTTTAAACACACATATAAGAATGAAGAAATCTAGAGAGAGAAAGAGAGTGGGAGGTTGCTTCTAGTGAGAGAAAGTGAAAGAGAATGATATTAGATTAGTGAGTGAAAAGTGAAACAACCAACACCCTTTTCATAGCATGAAAAGGGTTTATATACTTACACATAGGCCGACCATATGAGCTTTGCCCATGGGCTTTCCATGGGCTTTTCCTAAACTAGCCTATCTAGTTTTTAAATATTACTTAACGACCTATCTAACGATATTTATGGTAGTGACCGATACTTTCGTATTCCTAACAGGGAGACTGTGACAATCAGTACTTTTTAGGCCAATATACGTCAATAAACTTAAAACTATTTACATTAAACCTTTACGAGTTTATAAATCTCGGGGTGAGATACATTGCTTGTTTTTACTTATGTACGCATGTAGCTTTGCAATAATTACTTTTCTGGATATTGTATACCATGCAATACTTACTTTTCTGGATATTGTTTACCATGAAATACTTACTATTCTAGATATTATATAACATGCAATATTTATTGTTCTAGATATTGTATACCATGCAATACTTACTTTTTTGGATATTGTATACCATGCAATACTTTCTATTCTGAATATTGTATACCATGCAATACATATTGTTCTGAATATTGTATACCATGCAATAATTTCTTTTCTGGATATTGTATAGCATGCAATACATACTTTAAAACCTTGTGGTCCAACCTTTATACTTAACTAAACCTATAAACTCACCAACTTTATGTTGACACTTTTAAGCATGTATTTCTCAGGTGAATAAGTTGCTTGACGTTCTTGATGTGCATTGGAGTCTAAACTTTTCAAGATTTCATTCATGGATTTCTACTTGTATTCAAACTATCAACTCGTTGTATTATTTTCAGTCTTTCATCTTGATGTAACTTTGGGACAAATGTTATAACTATATAAATTTCAATTGAATCAACGAGATTATCTTTCAAACGACTCATTTGGAGGTGGTTCTCTTATATCGTATGCTATTGTATTATGAAGTAACACTCCCAGACATCTTTCCACTGCGACCCATTTTAGGGGTGTTACATTTTTCCTCCTTACAAACTTCACATCTTACTTTATCTTACACCATCCTACTACCACATCCTCTCTCTAGAAAACTTCACTCCATCTCCTCCTCTTCTCTCTTGGGACCCCACCACCACCACCAACAACAACAACCACTACAGCTCAAAATACTTCCAAGGTTTAATAAGACATTTCCTAGTCACTACAAACACTTACAAAATCAAAACACCATCAAAAAAACATTAAACGGACTTATTCAAGAACATCAAGAAGCCATACATCTATATCATTTTTTTCATATAAGTTTTAAAGGTAAGAATCAAGGTGCAAGACGACTTGTGTCTATCTTACACCAAAATTCTTTAAAAACCATGTTTCATGCAAATTTTTTGTACTTTTGGTCATGAACATTTATCTTGAAGTAAAAAATGGATGTAATAACTTATTATGACTCTAAAATGGTGTTTGAGTACAAACTTGTTTTGGTCGTTTTTGGTTTTGGGTATAAAAAGAATGCATGAAAAGGGTGGGTAAAATGAGAAAAAGCTTGTTGAGTGGAAATAATAGTCTTACTAAAATGGTCATAACTTGCTCAATTTTTAGAGTTATGGTTGGATCTTTCAAGCTAAATGTAGATCTTTGAGTGTGCAGAACTGTCACTTTTGGGACAGATTTGACACTTGATTTTTAAACATCCATAAAGTAGTCATACTTTAACCATTTTTCATGATTCCAACTCTAAGAGTTGAGTATAAACCTCAACTTTATATATCTTTTGGCCTATTTTAATAAAGATTTAATTTGGGTGCAAATGATTGGGTGAAAGTGAGAGTATAAAATCTGATTTTATGCATGCATAAAAAAATGGGAATATCTTGGTCATACATGCATGAAAATGACCCATTCCAACTCTTACACTTTATTTAATATGTTAACTTTGAAACCCCAAAGGCCTTGATAGCATAAAATTTATTTGAACAACTTTTGAGCCGAAATAAAACATGTTGTCTATTCGACTGTTTTGGGCAGATTTAATGAACCATATTGTTTAAGTCATATCTCACTATAGGAAACTTGTAAAGAGTTAAAATTGGATCTGGAACATCTTTATTATGTTTAATAAAACCTAGGTTATGAATCAAAGGTCTGGACCCTCAGCTACACACATTTTGTAAAAGTGTCCAAATTTTAGTTCAAAACTTGTATGAATCATTTGGCTAGGTTAAAACCCTAGGAAAAATCCATCAAAAATCATGAACACTATTAATTCATGGTATTAATATATGTATGAAGGATTTAGACCAGAAACATTTTTAACTTGGTCAAACCACTACTCGAAATGGCCTAGTTTTAGGACATATTTGGTATTTTATGTGTATTGTGAAAAATAGCTTTTGGTAAAAAGTCTAGATAATTGACACAACTAATAAACTTTAAAATTTGTTCGAGCATATCGTATAGGATCTAATAAGTATTATTTCTTGCCTTAGGTCTCGAGTAGAAGGTTGCGTGTTCGTTTGGGTTGCCTAGTTTACTTGGAAATTTTCTAGAATTTATAATCTCGTCTTAACTCACTAGGTGAGTTTCTCACGACCCATCTTTTTATTGTTTTGCTTATTTTGGGGTGAAAAGCATGACGTGTCTTACTTAAATTTCTTTAATTATACTTTATGATCTTCTGGAAACTTATTGAATTTGTTAAACTTTTGAATTCGTTTTGGTACTTTTGACGCTTGTAGAACTTATTGAACTATTGAACTTCTTTTCAACTTGTGGTACTTATGAACTTATTTAAACTTGAAAATCTTGATATGTATTGCTTGTTTGTAGTCGAGAACGTAGTCCACTACTTTTAGCTCTCAATTCCCACTCAATCAGGATAGAGATGTTAGTACTTACAGATAACGCTATTAGGAGCTGAGTCGTTCCTCAATCTCCGCACAGGGGTGCATAGTACTAGTTAAGTGTTTTGTGCCACACTAGGAAACTGAAACTTGTTTGTATATTGGGACTAGACGGCTGGATACGTTTAAGTAATGATCTTGCCTAAACACTATAGGATGCATAGATATATATTGTGTTACGTTACTTTAGGTAACGGAAATTGCCTTTGGAGATTTGAACTATTTTGGTAACTCGAACTGTTTTGAAATAGTGGATTTTTCTTGAAAACTATTTTGGAAACTACCTTTTAGAATTATTTTGTGTACATACTCCGATGAGCTCACCAACTATTTTCAATAGTTGACCATATTTTGTCATGCTTTTCATGTGATCATGTAAAAGTGAAAATGTAGTGACTTGCATATCATGGGACATTTGTATAAATGTCGTTGTCGTGGAAAACTCTTTTCTTTTGGGAAAACTCATGTTCGCAGATCTTTTTATGTTTTGTAATGTACTTTAAAACTCTTATTTGACATGGTTGTAATTGGATAATTTTATTTTTATCTTAATCATATATGGTGTTTTATCTATCATCGTTTGCGATGTTATTAGTACGTCGCACCTCGTGTTTCTGCTTTAGCGGGATGTGATAGATTGGTAATGAGAGCCCAAGGTTATACATAATGATGTTTTTTCTAAAACAAAAACCCTAACTATAACCAAAATAACTTTTCTAAAAACACCAAACATGACACGAGTCGACATTTCATAATGAGACCTCAATATTAGATCCTAAATTTGATCACTATGTCAAATTCAGAGGAGTATCATGTAATGTTGGGATTATAGTCATTATTTTTACTGAGTTTTAAAACTTTGTCTTTCCATCTTTTTTTCATTGAAAGAACAGTCTAGTAAGCTCATATGCATTGTACATTGTTGGATTTTAGATCATCTTTTAGTATTAAAGTATGTATGTTTCGTTTGATTGGTTTTTTTCATGTGTTAAGGGCTTGTGTTTAATCGATTATTGTCAGTTATGTATGTCGTCATTCATCGTACCCCGCACCATTTACCAATTGGTTGGAATGACTAACGCGCAAATAGCCACTTTTGAGGCAATTAGAATTTACAGATGACGCGGAAGACCAATAAACACTGTGATTGAGCTACAAAGAGATGTGACGATACCGCTTGCTACTCTCAAGCTGAGGAGTTAGAGCAGTTTGAGCATGAGGAGCACATTCAGAGCGTGAAAGTTAGCAGCCTGTAGATTCTGATATGTGTGAAAACACATATCCGTTTATATAAAAATGACCATAAAAGACCAAATTGATGCCTTAAAATGCTTTTATTAATTGCTTGTTTAGTCGTTGTGATTGTGTAGGTACGAATTATAGCAATAATCGCAAGAAATATGGTTCAAAACGGACAAACAAGGACCCAGGAGGATAGAGTGTACAAAAGCCGGGAGAATACTTCAAGGTCAACCAAAGTTCAACCATTGGTCAAACATTGCGGAACACTAAGAAGACAAAAAACCCTTCAAATTACACAAATTTTCCTTAATGTAACAAATTGCTATAAAATCGGTCCCCTAAGCCCTAAACAGGTGTTAACTCTTTATATATATAAGAGTTAACACTGTTATCTCTTTTTATAATAACCAAACAAACCACGACCAATCCTTTTTAATATACACATGGGCGTTAACACTCGTTATCTCTTTTATAATAACCCAAAAACAAACCTGGCGCAACCCTTTTTATAAAAACTCGGGCCCAAGTCAACCCTCACACCCCCAGTCAAACTCTCATTCTAAACGGTTAAAAAGGCGCGAACCCTTTTTACTATTCATCATCTCCTCCATTTTACCTTGCGTCAAAAATAAAGGGCAAATGGAAATTGACGATGTGGCTTAGTAATTCAAGTGCCAAGGAATGATGTGGCAGAGTTATACGTCACAAGAGCTTTTGATTGGTGAATCCCACAAGAAAGGACACGCGGGTCTGACAAGAAACACACCAAGGACTATTATTTTGCACTAAAATTAGTGCAAAAGAAGTACAATGAGCCTGACAAACGGAATGCCACGTTGGCAATCCGTGTGCTCAATCCAACGGCACAAAGTTAGGATCTAATGATTGGCTTGAATGAAGGGACGAGATCATACGAGCGTATAACAAACTCAGGACCTAGAAGCATCCTCTGAAGGCTATAAATACAAGCTCACTCCTCACACACATTATCTTCTTTTTTCTGCATTTTTTTTAGTTTTAGTAGCTTATGTAATTTTTCATCTAAAATGTAATTCCCTTTTACGCTTTTGTAATCTGTTTTGAATATCAATAAAATCAAAGTTTGATTTATAAAATTTGTTTGTGCTTCTTTATTTTCAAAAGCTCATTTTTATTCAAATGTTGTTTAATAAGCTTGTTACTGTTACATAAGCTCTTATAAGCTCATCATAAGTTCATCTAAGTCTCTAAGCTTAGATTTGAGCTCAATAAGTCCTTTAATCTACTTAAATATCTAAAATCAGTTAAAAACCTATGCATATGGATCTTAGCTTTAGGATGATAAGCTTAACCTGGAAGAGCTTATGGGACCTTTACTAGCTTATCCTTGTGATAAGCTAGAGCTTGTAGACAGCTCATTTGAGCATTGATAAGCCTTTGTTTAGCTAAGGCACTTGTAAGTTCCTTTTCCTTTTCTGTCTTAATTTTCTAACTTAATAGTTGCTTATTCTGCTTATGATCTAGCTTATTTGTGCTAAATTTTGTTTTATTGTGCTTATTGAACAGGTTTGATCATCTGTTTTCAGCTTTTGTAGTATAAATCTTAGTTTTTAATAATTTGTCTTATAAATCAATAAAAAACCAAAAATAGTAGCATTAGCTTATTGCTTGTTAATTTGGCTTATTTGATTAATGTTATAAGCTCTTAAGGTCTATTAAAAGTTGTTTGATAGCTGGTATTCAAGTATTGTTAATTAGATTTCTTTTTCAATTGCTTAAATGGATTTAATATTGTTTAAAGGGGTGTTTGGTTCAAACAACATTAACTTTGGTTAATGCTGTTGTGGGCCACTTTGTTCTTTGGATTGATTTCAAATCCATAATTGAGAGTATAAGAGTAGGATTTAGAGTAACTTGTAGGATTAATCAAGTTTTTATAAGGTTTTCTAATTAGTAGTTTGAATCTGTTAGAATATAGTAGGTTATATAATCATCTTTAGATTAATTGGTTTCTAGTTGAATTCATTACTCTTGTTGCTCTCATTTTGATGTTTAGAGTAATTGCAATCCATTATCTAGCTGCATTTGTTTAAACTGAACTTTGGTAACCTATTGTGCAAACTGCATCAGCAGTTTTAATAGACAAAATAGCCTTTTTCAAATCAATTTTTCAGAAGGTAAAACTAGTTTTTAGCTTTTGATTTTTAGTGCACAACTAGTTTATAGGCTAATCTAGGTAGAATAGGGCTTATTTTTAGCTTAAGTAGCTTATTTGCCTATCTGTTTTTGATCTGCAGCTTAGCACTTTTTCTTTTTCATAAATTTTCAAAAACCAAAAAAATAAAGTAGTCTGCCTGCATGTCCTATTTCAGTTAGCTTTTTCTTAGCCTTATTGAATTTCAAATTACTTTTAAAAAGCAGCTTTAAATAGTCTTTAGTATAAGCTTTAAGGATTTCTAAGTCATTTCATCATAAGGTTCCATTTTCTTATTTGAATTTAAGCTCAAAGTTGCTTATCTTTCTGTTTGAACTTAGAATTGCTTAAGTGCTTATTTAGCTTTTTCAGCTTATGGCTTATATCCTTGTGCTTATTTCTTTTATAAGTAGCTTATTAGTGTAAACTTAACTAGTTAGTAGCTTATTGATCTTAGTTTTCAGCTTATTTTAGTTTATTAGGCTCTTAAATTTTCTAAAAAAACCAAAAATATAGTTAATTAGTTCTGTCATGTTTTCAGCTGTTTTACAGCTTATTTAGGGCTTTTCAAAAATAATTTCTTTTAGTAAAAGTGCTTAATTTTAGCTTATCTACAACTTTGTTTTTATAAGTTTTCAAAAAATAAAAAAAAGGGAAGATGGAAATAGGGGGTGAGCAAGGCTCGAACCCCCGACCTCAACATCCCCAACCTTTATAAACGCCTCACACCACACACCTCTAACCAACGTGCCCTGGGCTCTTTTTCGTTATAGCTTCACAATATTTAGTATTTGTATAAAAATAACGTTTTTAACCTTATTTTTGTGTAAAAGTCTGTTTAAGCTTATTACACAACTTATTCGATAAGCTGTGTAACCAAGCTTATTTTTCCTAGGTCCCTTTAAGTTCAAGCTATTTTCTATAATTTTTTCAGAATTTTTATAATTAGTTTAGTATTTTTAAACATTTATTTTTATTAAAAACTTTAAAAAATCATAAAAAATAGAAAAATAATCAAAAAAATATAATTCTTTTTTAGAAAATTTTCTTTTATCATATAGTTTCTAGGAAAAATAGTTTTGTTTCCGTAGGGTTAAAATTGCAAAATTTCTATTTTTAAAGAATGGGATTCGTTCCCGTTCAAGTTTTTTCGTGTTTTAAGCTCATTTCAATTCCGTTTTTGTTTTAGTTTTCTTTAAACTTACTTTTTAGTCAATTAGAGTCTATTAAAAGAGGAAAATTTATATTAGGTTTAATTTTGGAAATTTAGGGGTTTTAATCGCCGTTTAGGGTTTCTGTTTTGCGTTTTTAGTTAAAGTTCAATTTCCCGTTATTAAAGTTAGGTTTAATTGTCCTTTAATTTGCTCACTTTTAGGATTTTAGGAAACAAACCATCTTTGAACCAATTCAAATCATTGTCCAAACAACAAACGTGGTCTCAATTTCACAAATCGTTGGGACTTAACGACCCGGTAATCACTTACCGGTAAATATACGTATTATTATATATAATTGTGAGAATTTTTCTTACTACCTTTGTCCTCAAGGGTAGTTTGGTAATTTTCTATACTTATTATATTTTATTAATATGTGTATATATTACTATCAATCAGTTTTTGACTCCGCTGCTGGGGATTTGTGATTAAGATTCTTTCGTTTGAAGTTTGTCGATCGTGATTTGGAGAACCTTTTGTCTTTGAAAGTTACGCTTTTAAGAAAATCAAAAATATAAAAAAATAAAAAATATAAAAAGTAAAAAATATTTTCTTTTCTTTTTAGTATAAGTAGAAGATTAAAAAAAACAAAAAGACAAAAATATTTGTTCTTTCAGACGATTTTTCTCGTTAAATTGTGAATATTTAAAAATTACAAAGTTGGTAAAAGAACACCAACAAATAATACCTTCAATTGAGGTATTATCCATAATAAGTTCCCAACTCGAATAAAAGATTTAAAAACTTACCATTTGTGTCACTTACGAAATACGGCTCACCTTAAAAAGTAAAAATTTTAAGAGCTACCGTGAAGTAAGTTTGATTATTTTGATCAATTGTCTTTACTCGTAACCGTTAAAAATTAGATTGTGAAATAAACTTTTGAAAAACCATAAAAATTTTTTTTAATATATTTTCTTTAAATAGTGGCATTCGCACTAGACGTTCCAATTATCCCCTAATAATTTCAAACGTCACCATATCTGAGACATCGAAACAAAATGACGTTGTCCAATTATATTCCGAACCCGAAGCTTCGTACTATCGTTGCACCAATGGCAGAACGTATCATAGAAGAGCTACTACCGAGCACCCACGGAAGGGTACAGAGAAGCTATTGTTTTTAACCAAAATCAATGCGGATAATTTTGGATTAGAGACGAATTTCTATCAATAGGTTTAAGCGAATCCATTTTACGGTTCGTCGAGAGTGAAAATCCTTATGCTCATATTAATAGTCAAAAGATTACCTCGACTTTAAGATTAGGGAATGTTCCTAACGATGTGATTAAGTTTATATGTTTCCATATTCGCACGAGGGAGCCGCTAAAAACTTGGCACGAGAAAGAACCAGACCAAATTCAATCTTGACTTGGGATGATCTCGTGGCCCAAATTTGGTGAATCAATTTTTTCCCTCCTATAATCGAAAACCACTCACTTAAAGAATGAAATTTCTCGATTTTACACAAAAAGTTGAGGATACTTTTAGTGAAGCATGGAACCGATTTAAGGAGTTTTCTTAGAAGCTTGTCCCCATCAAAAGGATTTAAACGGAGTTAACTCAAGTTGACTACTTTTATAACGGTTTTTAACAAGAAATGAACAAGACTCCTAAATCCGCAACACAGCAGGTGGAAATCTTTTGATTAAGACGGCTAGAGAGGCTTTAAACAAAATTGAGAATAAATCCAAAAGTCTTATTCTCGAAACAGATCAAATGCTTCTATGATGAAATGATACTTCTAGTAAAAACGGATGAGAGAATTGTAGAGCCTTGCGGATCAACTTTCGACCTGAGTTGAGATTGTTTTTCTAAAAAAAGTTATTCCCTCTCGCTCCGTTAAAGCGAGTTGAGGAATCTTGTGTTACTTGTGGTGGAGCCCATTCTTGGTAATAATTGTCCCGGCTACTCGATTACACAATCATGGGAAAAACAATGGTCAAAATAGGGTTTAGATCGAGAAATCAAGATTCAAGGGAATACTTTTAAATCGGGGAAATAATTTTCATGGAAATCAAGGTTTTCAGCTCAAAATAATCATAAGCCAACTGTTCCAAAGCAAAGGATTTCAAAAACCCACATTTCAAGTGCCTAATAATCAAGTTCAACAAGAGATTTCAAATGATTTTTCAAGTTACAAGAGGAATAACGATAAGATGTTGAGGAACATGCAAAATCAAATCAACTCGTTAAAAGGAGACCTTAAGAATGAAATTCAAAACACGATAAAATCTCAACAAGCCGTCATGATGAATCAACAAACTACTTTTCAAAATAGTTTGCAAAACATGATTTGTGGATTGTTTCAAAACCAAGCCTCAACTTCGGGTACTATTCCGAGTAATACCATTCCAAACCCGAAGGGTGAGATGAAAGCGATCACTACTCGAAGTGGTGTTGCTTACGAGGGACCCTCGATTCCTACTAATCATTCTCCTAAAAAGGTAGTGGAACGAGAAACCAACAAGACAACGGATAAAGAGCAAACAAATTTCCAAGGAAGTACCGCTCAAATCCCACCTCCGGTTATTCCCATTTCTATTCCGGAACCCGATGTTCCGAAGAGTTTGCCTAAAACCATTCCGAAATCCGATATTCCGAAGAGTTTACCTAAGCCAAATATTCCATATCCTTCACGACGTGATGATCAAAAGTCCCGTGACAAAGCTTCGAATCAAATGGAGAATATCTTCCAAATCTTTCAAGACTTGCGCTTCGACATTAGTTTCGCAGATGCTTTACTTTTGATGCCAAGATTTGCTCCTACGATTAAGAGTTTGCTCATGAATAAGGAAAAGTTGCTTGAGTTAGCTAAGATACCGTTGAACGAGAATTTCTCGGCAATGCTCCTCAAAAAGCTTCCCGAAAAGCTTGGAGATCCAGGCAAGTTTCTTATTCCATGTAATTTCCTAGGAATGGATGTATGTCACGCCTTGGCCGATCTTGGCGCGAGCATAAATCTTATGCCTCTTTCTATTTGGAAAAATATTTCTCTGCCGAAACTTACACCAACTCGGATGACTTTAGAGTTAGCGGATCGATCGATTACCCGTCCTAAAGGAGTTGCCGAAGATATCTTTGTCAAAGTTAGGAATTTCCATTTTCCTACCGACTTTGTTGTTGTTGATTTTGAAGCCGATCCTCGAGTACCTCTCATACTTGGGAGATCCTTTGAGAACCGTACGTTCGCTTAATGATGTTTACGAAGTAGAAGCTTGTTTTGAGGGGATTTGCAAGAACAAATAACTTTTCATGTCGATGGCACGTCAAAACATCCTCAAAAACATATAAACGAGTCAATTAAAATGATTAATAACACATGCAAGGATAGTTTCAAAAGGTTTACCGACAAACCCGCTCTAGTTTACTCACCCTCACCGGAAGATGTCAACTATGAAAAAGAAAAGCAGGAAGTGAAGAATCTCGCAGAGTCGACAGCTAAACGCCAAACTCATATCATACCTTGTTTGAAGAATTTTAAAGTTATTTGCAAGGAGAGCATTTTTCATTCAAACAAAACACCTCGAGTTTCTTCGGTTTTTGCAATCACATCCACCTTACCGTCTATTGAGCCCAAGGATTCTCTCATAAGGGGGGACAAGCACCTTAGAACTTTTAGTGTTGAAAAAATTGTCCCAATCCCAAGAGAATCTGAGGATACATCCAGTAGTGATAGTGAGAGCATTTTACCTTCGTGTGATAATTTCTCTTCCATCAACGTTCCACGTGATGATTCCGTGACTTTCTCTAACCCTCTTTTCGAATTTGATGTCAATTTTAACTCTAGTGACATAAACCCTCTTTTTGATGAAGTGTTAGAGGACATCGAGTGCAAGGATTCTTATGATTCCAACCTTGATGAGTCGACTTTCCTAGTCACACCTCTTTTTGATTCTAATAAAGATGAGTGTCTTACTCCAGGAGACGGCATTGAGATTCTACTTCACCATGATCCATCTACTCCTATGAAAAGCATTGCTTCTATTCTCGAGGGATTCATCGATGATCCCCTTTTCAAAGAGAATGACGATTTATTTGATTTGGAATGTAAAACGAATGATTGGAAAAGAATTTTGTATGATGCTCCAATTGATGAGGCTGAATGTTTTGATCCAGGAGGCGATAATGATGAGATCGATGTTTTTCTAGCTATCGAAGTTCCTACGTATATTGAAGGTTATTTTGACTCGGAAGGAGACGTAATCTATCTTGAGAGTTTGCTTAGTGATGATACCACCCATAATCTTTCTCCCGAAGTGTTTTTCAATCATGAACCACAACATGATACTTTTTCTCCCAAAAGTGATCCTCTTCACCATGAGTTCACCGGTGAACTTATCACGATTCCTCCAGGAATTGTTAGAGAGCACGAGGATTATATCAATCGAATGTCGTTGCTATGCGGTAATTCATCTTCCCGGTCACCGAAAAATTCTCATACAATCATCGAGTCTCTTTCCACATCTACTACTCTCGTTGAGGATAGTGACTCCAATAGGGAAGAGATCGACATATTTTCCGGACTAGATGATTCGATACCACTAGGTATTGAAAGTGATTTTGACTCGGAAGAGGATATTATTGACAACTTGTTTAACGATGATCCCATTCACGAATATGAACGTTTAACCTTCATCATGGAACCCAATGTGCTCGTGATAAGCAATGTTAATGGAGATGAATGTTTTGACCCAGGGGGAGATGAGATTAATGTTGAAGTTTAAGATTCCTTCACATTTGTTACTCGGACTTTTCTTCCGTATCTCACTCACCCTGAGGTTTCCCCCTTACTTTCCTCCACCAAAAATGAGGACACCATTTTTGACCCCGGCATCTCCACTTAGAGCCGGTGGCATCTTATCGGGATGGAACTTTCAAGTGCTTAAATGTTTATCCAAACATTAATGAAAGCCCGATTGAGATTTTCTCCACACTCTCTCCAAGGACGAATGAATTCGGGGATCGAGTCAAGCTATGTGACTCGGTTACCAAAAACAAAGCGCTTCGTGAGAGGCACCCCATGCTTATCCATTTTTCTATTTTCTTTCTTATTTCTATTGTGATGTGAGGAGGCTTGTACTCTTCCGATTCTTGTTGTTGTTTGTACTTGTGATTATTTGCAGGATTAACCCAAAATTTTCTGAAGACTCTCGTGTTCGGTGTTTTGTCCTGGTCCACTCGAGCTTCCTAGCCTTTGCTTGCCATTAGTTTGGGGAAATCCGATATCCTAAAGATTATTATCGACTAACATTTATCTTTTAGCACACTTAATAAACGGCTTAAGATTTTTGTGATACTTTCTTCAGGCTTGAGTTATGCATTCGACCTTTTTGAGTTCTAGTATGGGGTTTTTAAGTCTTAGGCTAGGAAACATTGAGGACAATGTTTAATTTTAGTATGGGGTAGTATATCTTCGATATAATCTTACCTACTTTTGCCCGTTGTTCTCACGTACCCCGTTTTCCCACCAAAATTTTCAAAAATATGAAAATTTTTAAAATTTTCAAAAATAAAATAAGTGTTTTTGTCACAATTTTGACTTTCCTGCTGGGTAGAGTAAGAGTAAATTTTGACTCGATCGAGCGTGTGACTCTAGCATGTCCTTAACTTTTAGGCGTAAGCGGTTTCGCGGAAATTTTGCGAATAACGAAAAATGATAGAGTAAGTATGAGTGGATGCTAAACAAGGATTAATTAGAAATTTTAAGAGCTCATTTAATGTAAATTTGGTGGGATTTTTCTCCATAGCTCTAACCCGGAATAATAATGCGTGCTGTTTTTGGAGATTAAACTTAAATCAACAATTTTTATGTAATATATAGCAAAATTTTTAGTCTTAGTTCAATCTTATACTTGAATTTTTCAAAAAGAATTCTTCTCTATATAAAGTAAAAAAAATTAAAATAATAATAATAATAATAATAATCAAAATATAATAATAATAAAAACTGTGGGCTGATAAAAGTTTACTACCTCTTGCCGGCTCACAACCGATGTGGTAGTCTTCTAAAGAAAGCACATAGTAAGAATAAAAATCCGAGACTGATAAAAGTTTGCTGCATCTTGCCGGCTCACAACCGATGTTGCAGCCTTCTAAAAGGTCGAGGGTTACAATTGCATAAATGTTATGTTTAAGTTTGAATTAATAAATAGATCTCTTTTTGTTAAATTCAAATATGCTTTTGAACTTTGACTATTTCATTTTAAGTTTTGAAATAAGCTATGGATATACGAGAAGCTTGAGAGTTTTTGAAACCTAAGGTCCGTGAGTCCCGATACTAGTCTCTGTGGGGTGTCAAAAGCCTGGTCACTTAGCCGCAAGGTTGGGATGTGCCGAGACGAAAGTCGCTACATGGGATGATCTCGCCTTCAAACTCATTATTCTCGAGTGGAACGTGAAAACATAGAATTTTGCAAAACGTTGATCCATGGTTGAAATTCAAAATAGCACATTCACCTAAGATATAATAATTATCGGGAGTGAAAAGTTCACAAGTTGCATATATGAGTAGTGTTAGCATCTTAACTGATATTTAGCGGTGATTTCGTTTTAAGCTTGGTTTGGAGCAAGTGAAAAGTCGGGGATGATGAATTTATCCTTTTTGGGGCATTCTCGGATCGAAATGCATCTTGTTCTATATAACGAAAGTCAAGTTAGTTAGTTGCTTAAAAATAAAAGTACAAAAAAATGAGAAAAAGGAAAAATTCAAAAAAAATATGTGTAGGAATAAGAGTATAAAAATGGTAAAAACGGGGCTTCTCTAAACTTTTGATTCTTTAATTCCCCTCGATGAACACTTAGCTACTTTTCAAGGTAATTAGTCGAGGGGGATTAAGATTCTTAGTTTTCTAAGTGCTTACTTATAGCATTACGTGAGGACACGCAATACCTTAGTATGGGGGAATTTGGTATGTGTTATTTTACACATACCTTTTACCTTGTAAAACGAACCTAAAAGTCCAAAAACATGTAAAAATGGCAAATATATGCTTGTTTTTGTGTTTATGTATGTGCAGGTATGGATATTAAAGAAATGGACAAAAATCAAGGCAAAAAACGGACAAAGCCAAACACGATAAGGAAAGAGTGCACAAGAGCCGGGAATTATCAAGCTATGGTCAACAATGGTCAGCTCACAAAATGACAAAAAAACCCTCAAAATCCTAAATGAGCCCTTAATGATAAATCAAATCTCACCAAAAGCCCTAAATCACTAACACCGTTAGTTCCCTTGTAATAAGAAACTAGCGGTCGTTATGTTTCTTTCTATAAAACCTTTTCACCTTTTAACCATGGCCCAAACACGGGCCCAAGTCCTTTTAATATAAACCCGAGCCCAAGTCAACCACCCAATTACCCGGGTCAAACCAAATCAAAACTATAAAGAAAAGAAAAAAAAGGCGTCAATGGTGAAGTTACTATTCACCATCTTCCCCTTTCACCCTGCATCCTAACTTAACCCCGTTTTAAGTGAATTTAACCTTTCTAGAAGAACAAGTCTAACACTTCTGACATCTAGGGGAGCCACGCTGGCAATCCCAATATTTCTCATTGGCTATAAGAACGTGGAAGACATTGGACGGCTAAGATCAAATTGATTGAAAGGTGGTTATGGATTAAAGGTTGAGATCGAAAGCTGAGGAGCGTCTCTTGGACCTAGAACATTCCTTCGCCAGCAATAAATAGAAGAAAATATCACTCAGAGCAAATCATCTAGGAGTAGGATAATTTAGAGTAGGTTAGAATAGCTTATTTACATCTTATTTGTCTTTACTTAATGTAATCTTCAGTTAAAAGCCATGTAACCTTTCCTTTATTAATAAAATTGTGATTTACTTTAAAATTGCGTTTTACTTTAATGAGAATTTGGCTAAATTTGATTAGAAGTTTTAAATAAACTCAATAAGCTCTGAATAAGCTGTTTGTAGTTCACTTATATTCTCCAAGCTCAAATAAGCATCCTTAAAGCTTCTTTGAGCTAAATTGATTGGATATTCTGTAACATCCGGTAATTTTCGGAACTTTAGATAACTATCTTAACCTATGACTTTTAGGGTCTGGCTTAACTTATAAGAACGACCATCTAAATCACGTTTTCACGACTCGGACTCTAAAGCAATTTGATGTGAAATGATATTCCAGACAACTTTTTAGTTTTGCCCGAGACCTGGAAACGAGCCGAAAAGGGCTAAAACAGCACCACCAACATATAACGAACCACATACAACGCGGACACACAAAAATAATTAAATTTGTTTTGTTATTTAATTATCAGTATTTATTTAATAAAAATATTAAATAAATTATTCATCATTTTAATAAAAAGCGTTGTGATAACGCAAATGCTCGAGCTTAAATCCATTCTATTTCAGACAATGCGTAACCGGTTCACAAAATAAATAACAAATATTTTATTAAATGTTATAAAATATTTATGAAATATTATCAAGTGAATACTCATTTTTATCAGAAAAATGATTCGAAAAGCAATGGCGCAAGTTTCGCGCGTTCAATCATCCGTTAAGTCATTCAAACGAGTCCCGAACCGTTTTTACCAAAACTATAATAAAGAAGTTACACTTTAGACCCTAAACTATGTTAACTTGCCACTTTTGATATAAAGTTTTAATATATATATAATTTATAACTTATTATTTCATTTCACTCTCATATATATACACACACACCCCTTGTTCTCTCTCTTCTCCGGCGAACCCCCACCACCGCCGGCCCCCATCGCCGCCGCCGGAAAACTTTTTCGGCGGAGTTTTCCGACCAACACCAAAAGAGTTCCTTGTTAACCGATCTATCCAACCCCCATGGTCACGCGCCGCTCACCCCTTCGACTGCCTCCCCACCGACGCCACAATAACATCACCACCATCATCGTCACCACCTCATCTACACCACCACCACCGTTGCAACAACGACCCACGAGGGTGCGTTGGTTTAGCAGCAGCACCGCAACGAGGCTGCGTTTGGTTTCATAAACAACCACCACCGAGGGTGCGTTTGGTATTGTAACAGCAACCACAGGGGTGTCGGGTTGGTGGTAAGCACCAAAGGGTGCGTCGGGTTGTGGGTTAACAGCCGCGGGGGCGTCGGGTTCAATTTTCATAAGCCCCAAATAGGGTGCGTTGGGTTCTATAACAAACAACCAATGGACGCGTTTGGTTTAGTTCTCAGCCCTACAGGGGTGCGTATGGTTCCGGGTGATAGCCACCGAAGAGGGCTTCGGGTTGGGTTTGCAAGAAAAAGGGGTGTTTGGTTTGGCTTTGGGACAGCCGAGTATAGGGAGGGAGGGGATGGAGTCGGGGTTGGGTTTTTGTACCACCAAGGGTACGTCGGGTTTATGACAGCAGCAAGGCTGCGTTTGGTTATAAAATAAGCGACGGGGTGCGTTTGGTTTGTATAAAAAATAGCCAAGGGTGCGTTCGGGTTGGCTTATGACCACGAGGGTGCGTGGTGGTTTGATAGTTGTCACTAGGGTGCGATTGGTTACCGTTCACCAGAAAAGGGGTGTTTGTTTTATGGGTTATCGAAGAGTAGGGTGCGTTTGGATTTGTTATAGTCAAATAAGGGGGCGTTTGGCTGTCAAAACGGCCCAAGGGTGCGTTTGGCTTAACAGCCACGCACAAGGGTGCGTTTGGCTTAGCACATGACACAAAAAGGGTGCGGCTGGTTTTGACAGAAGCACAAGGGTGCGTTTGGGGTAAACAACAACATATAAGGGTGCGTTTGGGGTCCGGGTCAGCAGCAAGAGGCTGCGTTTGGTTTGTTTTATGGCACCAAGGGGGTGCTTGTTTGGCTGTAAAACAGCCGGGTGGGGTGCGTTTGGATTTAGGACAGATTAGGATCGTTTGGTTTGTTTATAAAAAGTATAGGGCGCGTTTGGTTGCTGGGTAACACCGACAGGGGTGTTTGGTTTGTTGAATAACACCCAAGGGGTGTGTTTGGTGGTGGCAGCCACCCTCGTAGGGTGCGTTTGGCTTAACAGCCACCACCAAGGGGCGTTTGGTTCTCGGGTTTCACACGCAAGGGTGCGTTTGGTTTGGGACAGCAGCTAGGGGTGTTTGTTTTGGTCCGCTGGTCAGCCACGCACAAGGGTGCGTGTGGCTGTCTCAGCCACGCACAAGGGTGTGTTTGTTGGTTCGGCTAGCCGGGGGATGTTTGGGTTGGTTTGGGTTTCGGGTCAGCCGCAAAGGGTGCGGTCGGGTTGTGGGTTAACAACCGACGACGGGGTGTCGGGTTAGGCTGTGAGACAGCCGGGGACAGCCGGGGCGTCGGGTTGTTTGGTCGGGTTTGGTTTGCAACGGAAATGAGTGCGTTTGTTATTGTGACACCGAAAAAGGGTGCGTTTAATTTAAAAGTATTCGATTATTTCGTTTATATTATAGATAAAATATATATGTGATGAAATCTGTTTAAACTTGCGACGTCTAAGTAAAATGTGATATTAATATTTAAAACGGGAATTGATATTAATCTATAAGCCATAAGAGACACATTTTAGATAAGTTTTGAGTTAAAAACGGACTTTGGCGCGTTTTGTAACGGATAATTGTGAGCAGAAAACGAAACATGAGATTCGGGATTCGAGACTTTGAAAAGTCAGACTTTGGTTTACAAAATATAACAAATTATATTTTGACGGACGTTTTGATATAAAACGGGACTTTTAACTCCCAATAACGAAGAAACTGGAGTGAAATCGGAATATACACTTTAATAGAAAATAAGTTATTTTTAATATATTAAATCTGACAGATCTATTAATTAAACGATTTGAGCACTTTCGAGTCCGTTTCAGCCTTCCGGCGAAACACGAAAGTTGTTCGTAATGACGTTTTACTTTTCCGCGAGGATTGTCAGTTTTAAAATTAAGACATAGCGAGTCAAAACTAAAGGTCGGTTGATCTATTATTTCAATAAATTATTTAAGACCATTGTTCGGTCCTAAAAACGAAGAGTCTAAAAATAGTAACTTTCGGTAAATATTCGACATAAGCTTATATTACTAAGGGTTAAGGTTTAAAGACGCGCAAGTGGATTTCTCATCACATGTATATAGGTATGCATACATATTAAAATATGTATGATTTTCGTCGTTACGATGTACGCATCGTTGATCGTATTTAATACGTGTATTATAATAGAGCGACATAATTATAGGTCGTGGCCGAGATCGTTGCTGATTCGGTTGTGAATTATTTGGATTATTTGATCGTGGTCTTTGATCAAGGTTAGTTTATAGCTCCCCTGTTTTTACTCGTTTTTCATATATTTGGGATGAGAACATGCTTGTTTGCAAATGCGTTTACATGGTTGATTACAAATTGGTTGCATACTCATTTACATAGTTCGCTATGAGATACATTATTTGACTTCATTTTTTCACAAATACATACTTTACTTTTGAAATGATTACGGATTAGCTTAAGCGGATTGAACTGATAACAACAAGTTACTGCCTTGGTGTTCTTGGAAGGAACACCGGTAACGGGAGTACATATTTTTACATTACTGTCCGGGTGTTCTTGTAGGGGACACCGGTAACGGGAGTACATATTTTTACGTTACTGCCCGGGTGTTCTTGGAGGGGACACCGATAACGGGAGTAAATATTCTTTAAATAAATGCCCGGGTGTTCTTGGAGGGACACCTGTGACGGGTATATATAAGTC
>BQNB010069467.1:4378-30793 GCA_026074375.1 Tanacetum coccineum | reverse complement strand
TATCACCTTTGTCCCTTTTGCTAAATAAATTCTTGTCTATCTTTCCTCTCTGAAACCCATTGTCCAACAAATAAGTTGACAAGGTTTCTTATCAAGCTTTGGGAGCTTGATGTAAACCATAGAGAGCTTTTTCTACCTTGTAAACTCTGTCAGGGAAGTCTGGATCTTCAAATCCTAGTGGTTGACAAACATAGACTTCCTCTTCAATCTTTCCATACAGAAAATCACTCTTGACATCCATCTGATACACCACAAAGTCTTTAAATGATGCATAGGCTAAGAATAGCCTAATTGCTTCAATTCTAGCAACAAGAGCAAAAACCTCATCATAATCAATTCTTTCCTCTTGTGTGTATCCTTGTGAAACTAATCTTTCTTTATTCTTAATCACAATGCCTCTTTCATCTTTCTTATTTCCGTACACCTATTTAGTATCAATGGCCCTTTTTCTATTAGGTAAATCCACCAAGGTCCAAACCTATTGTAACTTGAACTGCAGAAGCTCCTCTTGCATAGCTTTTATCCCACTTGGATCTTTTAATGCTTGAATTACCTTCTTGGGCTCTTCTTGTGATAAGAAACATGCAAACAGACAATTTTGAAAGTCTTTATGGTTGATCCTCTGTTGTTCTGAACTAAACATAGCTTGTTCAGTCACAATCTTTGTCATCCTTCTGGTTTGAGGTGTTGAGTATATGTCTCCAATGATTTGTTCAACTAGATGATCCTTGTGAATTCTGGTAGTTAGAATAGGACTGACAAGGATATGTGTATCCAAATTGTTTATGTCAGCCTCTGCACCAACATCTTCATCATCATCTGAATAAACAATATCTTTTAATTCAGGCATATTTGGATCATTTAGAAGTTCAATGCTTGTTTTTAGATCAACATCATTAACTTCCGAGCCAACAGTGTTAACAGTTGAACTAACAACAATAACATTGTTAGTGCTATTTCCATCACTAGCAGTATTAATATCGTTAGTGCTGTTAATTTGGTAGGGTATAGTAATGTTAATATTGTCATCCTTCTCTTGATTAATTCTTGGCTCCTCTGTACTTGAAACCTCGCTATCTTTCCCTTCAGTTGGATTTTCACTTTCATTCCCTAGATCTTTAGCATCATTCTTTTCCTCCTCCCCTGATGGTTTGAATCCAGCATCAGGATAATCCTTTGAACTAGAAGAGAATGGTGGTTCTTGAATGGATAATGGTAGCAGTATGCAATCTTTACCAGGTATTGTCTCCATTCTAGCTTTACCTGCATTATCACATGCTTTTTAACCTGTACTGCCATTAGATTGATTCTCTGCAACAACTTGCTTATAGTTCATAGATTTTGTTAGTGCATCTATATCAAAAAGCCAATTTGGTCTACTTCCTGCAATATTAGGTGTATTCTCACTGAATTGAACATGCAGATTCTCTTCTATTATCCTAGTTCTACTATTGAATACTCTGAATGCTTTGCTATTGGTAGAGTATCCTATAAAGAACCCTTCATCAGCCTTTCCATCAAATTTACCTAGGTGATCTATGGTATTAAGGATTATAACAGGACACCCAAATGGTCTCATGAAGCTTAAGGTAGGTTTTCAACCTAGAAAAAGTTCATAACGGGTCTTGTTTTGAGGTTTGATAACTAACACCCTATTTTGGACATAACAAGCAGTATTAACTGCTTCAGCCCAGAAAGTTGTTGGCAATTTTAAATCAGCTAGCATAGTCCTAGCAGCTTCTATTAGTGTCCTATTTTTCCTTTCTGCAACTCCATTTTGTTGTGGAGTCCTAGCAACACTAAATTCCCTCTTAATACCCTTCATTTCATAGAACTGATTCATGACGCTATTCTTGAACTCAGTCCCATTGTCACATCTAATCACTTTCACCTTAAGGTCTATTAGATTTTCTATGCCTGTTATAAATGTTTTAAGGATTTTAGAAGTTTCATCCTTAGTGGCTAAGAAGAAAACCCAACTAAACCTACTAAAATCATCTGTGACAACTAGGCAGTACATCTTTTTCATTAAACATTTACAAATGTTAGGCCAAATAAGTCCATGTGCAACATTTGTAATGGTTGGTTGATTGAACTAATAGTTTTGGACTTACAAGAAGCTCTGTATTGCTTTCCCTTCTGACAAGCAACACCAGTTTGATTAATTTCAAAAAATTTAAAGGTAAACCTCTTACAAGGTTTCCTTTTACCAGTTTATTCATTGTTTTGAAATTTACATGTCCAAGCCTCATATGCCAAAGATTAGATTCATCTGGTGTGGCTTTTGCAAAGAGATAAATGAGACCTCCTTGAGAAACAACATTCTTTAAATCAACACTGTACATGTTATCCTTTCTAGTAACTTTAAGCAAAACATGACTTTTATCAGTTAACATAAAGTCTGGAGACAGAACAACACATGCAGTATCAGTAAAAAGAACACTATTCTTCTTGTCACACATTTATGAGACACTGAAGAGGTTAAACTTTAGTTCCTTTACAAAATACACTTCTTCAAAGTCTAATTTACCAGTTCTTATTTTACCTTTCCTAGTAATTTTTCCTCCTTTGGAATTTCCTCCAAAGGCAACCAATCCTCCATTAATTTCTTCATAATCTGTAAGATAGCATCTGTTTCTTGTCATGTGCCTAGAGCATCCACTGTCAATCACTCCTTTATCCTTCAAATCTTGTTGTGGATTGCCCTGCACATAATGGTAAGAAAATTAGTTTCTTTTGGGGACCCAAGCCATTACTGACTTGGATCTGCGTTGTGCATCAACATAGTCAAATCTTTTAAAGGACATTGATGCACCATTGTTTCTGGAGACATGGTCTAAGACTTTATGTTTTGGTTTCCAAACCCAACATGCTGAGGCCTTAACAACATTTCCCTTGTTTCCCATAACAGCACTAAGAACTGCTTTTGGCCTAGCAGTATTAACTACTGCACGTGGCCTAACAGCATTAACATTTTTATCATTAACAATATTAACCCTCTTATTAAAATTATTGTTATTAGCTGCTGTTATTATGTTAAAAGGCCTTCTAGCAGTTGAATATGCATTATTAATAACATTTTTCATGTGTCCTGCATTATTCAGTGCTGTTCTTGGTTGAACAGTATTAACTGGTCTAGCAGCATTAAGTGAAATTGGACCAGACCTAGTTAAGACTGTTCTTGGAACCATGTTCCTTTTTGGACTGGGGTGAGTAAATTTAGAGAAATTCTGTTTGTTCACCCTTTGAACATTGGTCCACACTAGTTTTTCAAACCTTTGATTACTATACCAGTCATTGCAATCTTTCCTCAAATGTTCAAAACTACCACACACATGACAAGCTTTGTTTAACATCTCAAAATTATTTCTTAATTTATGAAACATCTTCTGTTTCTAATTTCTCTTATTCCCTCTAGGACTAGGTGTGTTTTGCCTATTTTTATCAACTGATGTTTTCCTAGGAGATTTTACTTGCTCAGTAGACTTAACAAAGTTTATCTTAGCAAAACTAGGTTTATTAAACATCTCAACAGTTTTAATCTTAGGCACATCTTTTTCCTCACTTTCAGACACCCAATCCTTAATAATTAGGGCTCCATTTTCTTTCCTAGCATTCATAGGTTCATTAGTCTCAACACTAGGCTTTTTAACTACAAACTCACTAGCAGACTTATTCACTTCAACAAAATCATCTAGACTAGGATAAACTAAATCATGCTTAGGTGGCATAAAATTCCCAGTACAGGGAGGTGGGACAACATTATACCCTATCCCTATTTTACACTTATCCATTATCTGTCTGTCTAGAAGTTCACTTAGGCTTTTTGATGAATTTTCAAATTTTTATACTCTAAGTTGAACCTCATCTTTTTCTTTTGTAACAAATTCTAAATTCCTTTTAAGCACTGCAATATCTAAATCTCTTAAATAAACTTCACGTTTTAAGAGTTTTATATCTTCCTCATACACATACTTATTTTTCTTAAAGACTACTAGTCTAGCTTCTACATATTCTAAACTAGTTTTATAAGAGACAGTACTTACCCTAGCTGTTCTTAAGTCTTTAACTAATTGTTTATTTTGTTCTTTTAGATCTTTTACACATTCTAAAAAAGATGAACAACAATTTGAGTCATTAGATACCTTCGAGTTTGTAGAAGAATTTGAACTTGTTAAAGAATAAGCCATGAGAGCAGAATTGGTTGGACCTTCTTCTGCTTGGTCACTCCAATCATAGCCAAAGCCATCACACTGAGACACTAAGGCATTTGAAGTAGTTACTTCAATTAACATAATTCTTCTTGTAGGCTCCTTGTTCCTGCTGTCTTGATTCCTGCTGTCTTGATTCCTGGGTGCCTTGCACTCCCTTGAAAAGTGTCCTTTTTTATGGAAGTTGAAACACTCCACCTTTGACTTGTCATACCTAATTCTTTATTTGTTGTTTATGTCCAGCTTCCTTCCAGTATTCTTCAAGAATCTTTTTGCTCTCATAGTTAGCATAGCAATGTTCCACCTCAAGTCTATCTCTTCTAGATCATCAGGATCGATTTGTTAAAGATCTTCATTATCAAGCTGTAGAATACTTGGTTGGCTAGCAAAGAAGGAATAAATCATAGCATTACTAAAGTGATCACCAGATTTTGAGCTATTAGCAGCACCCTGAGTGCTAACAGTATTAACACCCTAAGCAGTATTAACTGCTCCAGATGCATTGTTAGTGCTGCCAGTAGATATAAAGGCTACATTGTGTGAGTTAGTGGTTGAGTTAGATGTCCACTTGACCTTTGATTCATAAGCCTTCAGGTTGTTGAAGAGGTCATCCAAACTCAATGTTTCAATCTCTGGTTTGTTCCTCCACACAATAGTATGCATAACCCATTCTTGTGACAAACTTCTCAAGAACTTCTAATTGATGTCTTCTTGAGAGATAACTTCACCATTTATCTCTAGTTGACTAATTAGCTTTTGAAGCCTTTCATAGGATTGTTCAATCACCTCTGTGCTGGATGCAACAAAGTTTTCATATTGCTGCTTTAGAAGATTTTTTTGTGTTTTCTTTGTAGCAGTATTACCTTCAAATCTGTTCTCAATAGCCTGCATCAGTAACTTAGCATCCTTATATGTGTTGAATTTTAATTGATGCTCATTAGGTAAGGCCATCAACAAAGTGCTTCTTGCCTTCAACTCTGCCCTTCTTTGTGCCTTCTCTTCAACAGTTATAGGAGGGATAGAAGTCTCCTTACCATCAACAAGTTTTGTGTGCATTACCATTTTCTATGATTTCACATAGAGTATAATCAATGCACTGTAGGTACTACTCCATCCTCATCTTCCATAGATCATACTCACCAGGTTAGAGTATGAGTAGCTTGATGGTTTGAGTAGTTTGAGAATCCATAGCCTCTTGAAAAAGTAGATCTTGTATGCAGTAGAATTTCTTCTTATTCAAAGCTTCTTACAAGCTCTGATACCACTTGTTAATCCCAATATAATAGATCTTGCTTAGCTTGTATAAGCTTAAGTTGTATTGAATAAATTCAAAACAACTATGACAGAAACTTTGATTATGAATATCAAAGACTATGCGGAATCTAGTCAATGATACTAAGAAGAATTTTAATGAAACAGTAATAACAAACAGTTTACTAAACTTTCAGCCTCAATATAAAACAAACACTCTTAATAGTGTTAGGGTTTACAAAACCTTAAAGCTACGAATAACACTATGAACTTTTATATGATTTTATACATTTTTGGTTCATCAAACTCTATACCCTAGGACCCCCGTTTATACACCAAGGAGTCCTAACAGGCTTACAATATTTTCCTAAATTATCATAATCTTCTAAACAAATAACTTATACGTATCCTTTACAAAAATATCTCATACTTATCCCGTAAGTAATCTTGATAAACAATCTTCATCTTAATCCTTTCTCTTATCTTTATCCTTTTGACAGTAGAAACTCTTCTAGTAGTTGTAATCTTTCAGCAGTTATAACCAGCAGCATTAACTTTTATACCAGCAGCACTAACTTACCAGTATTAACTCCAAGATCATCATGAAGTCTTTTGATCACAACATTTCAGCTGAGCTTGCTTGAGATAAAAAATATTTTGATAACCTAAAGCCATTTTATGTTCGGTGTGGTAAAATGAGCCTGGCTTAGGTGAAAGCATGTGCATCGTTTGAATCGATTAACCTGTTTTTACCAAAATATTATCCAATTCCTTAATTTTATTCTCAAGTTGAATTTGTTTATCAAGAAGCTTGTCTTCTCGTATTTTGAAATCAGACTTCAACCATTTCTTTTCTTCTTGAAGAGAAGAAACGATTGAATTTTCTTTTGAAAGCGGGTTATTTAAATTTGTAATTTCCTCATTCAAAGTCGTTATTTGTTTACCGGAACTTAAGTGAAGTGCATTTATCTTTTTAGTAAGACATTTCTCTTGATAAACAAACTTTTGATAACACCTTTCAAGTTTGTCATATTTTTCTTGACTTATTTCAAAACACTTTTCTTGGTTTTTATATCTAGCAAGCTTAGTGGTCAAATCTGCATTAGTTTCTCTCAACTTGCGATTGACCGAGTTGACTTTCTCAACTTTAGTTGCCAAATTATTATATAATGATTCAAAATAAGCACGTGTTTCCTCAATAGTTGCAAGATGTTGTTCTACTATTCCCCCACCTTGTTCCAAACTAGAAACCTCAGAAATAACATTACTATCATTTTGTTGTACTTGGTGTGGTTCTGGAATGGGCTTGAGTAGTTCAGTATACTGCTCTTCTTAAGTAAACATATTGAATATATCATTATTATAGCAATTATCATAAAGTTGTACCTCAACTGATCCGTCTGAGTCGTAGACGGGAGCTTTGTCAGTCTGAGTACCCGATGTCTTTGCTTGCTGCAAATTAGCCATCAAAATGCAGTTTGCATTGACTTCCTCAATCTCATCAAGATCCACTGCAGCAGCCATCAATTCAAACTCTTCAACTTGGAGTTGGATTCCTACTTCTTCCTTTTGAGCAATAAGCAACTAAGTCTAAAGATAAGCAGCATCCCTTCTCTTTGGTCTGACCGTGCAGTTCCTAGCAAGATGACCCAATCCTCTGTAGTTGTAGCACCTTATCTGATTACCATTATTCCCATTTTCATTACCCTCAGCCCGTGCTGCTACAATATTACTGATAAGGTGTTATTTTATACACTTTTTCTGGGGCATTTAACCCCCTAAATCGTGCATTTATGCCCAAAATAGGTACTTAATCGTTCCTTTTCAGGTTTTTTGCATTTGGAAAGCATTTGGAGGAAATACACGTGACTTGGGCTCATTTGGAGAAGAAACGGACAAGACTACGGACCAACACCATGACTCTTGAAGATTTGTGCTTACAGAGCCTGGAGACGGCGTCACCAATCCTATACGACGCCGTCACAACCCACTTAGTGACGGCGTTACAACATTTCATAACGGCGTCAGCTCGCACCGACTTGTACGCAAATATAGAAGATTCTACTCATGACGGCGTCACGATTAAAATGCGACGCTGTCGCAGCGATTTTCCTATATATACAAACCCGAAATTAGGGTTTTATGTGTGTAACTTTAGAGTAAAAAAGAGGACGAACCCTAGTTTGTTTAGAAGCTAGTTAGAACGATTTTAGGGCCTCAAAACACTATTGTAACTCCTTTAATTCATGTTTTAATCAAGTAAGACTATCTTAATCATTCAATATGTCTTGTTGTGTGATTCATTATTGTTCTTGCTCTATCTTTAACATGCTTGGCTAAACCCTTTATTATGTTCATTTATGATTGTATGAAACCTATAATGTAGATCTTAGTGGTGTTGCTTCTTGTGATGGATGTTCATGTTAGGCTTTAGAAAATTAGCTTTTGTCTGTATCGTTGTTGATATGTTTAGGGAAACATGCTTGTGTAGAAAGGATACCATCGGGTAACAGTCTTCATTTGTTTTGTTATGTTTGAATTAGTTCATAATCATGCTTTGTTTGTTTGTAACTTCGTCTTATTTGCAATCAAAGGTATTTTACAACAAAATAAGTGTAGGGTAAATATCTAGTTTTTAGAACCAAATTCAAACATTTGAAGTAAATTTTTTATATTAATTCGCGTCAATTTTGAGTCATATGAGTAAACTATCAAATCTCAGGTTTTATGCAGCCATTTGTACATGAATTAACTTATGGAATCAAGTGCAAGAAATTTTTCATCAAAAACAAAAATTTCGTTTTCACAGTGTGTGGAGACGGCGTCACGATTTACACGCGACGCCGTCACCACGACACCTGTGATGAGGTCAGGATAATCCTGACGGCGGCAAACTCCCAGGTCCAGAAAACTTAAAGTTTTTAATCATTTTGAAAATAAAACTTGCACAACATTTAAAATACGTACTCTTCTTTTATAAACCTGCAAAACCACTGAGTTTGACAATTCTCTCATCCTATCTTTACTGCTTTATAGAGTCAACTCTAATTTCACATTGTATATTTGTATATCGCACATTTTATGCTTGGTATAGTTGTCTTTGTCTTTGATTACATGTTATATTTGATGAGAAGAAGCTTAGAAGTTCTTAGGAAGTTTCATTGTATGATTCTTGGAGGACGATCTAACCAGTTATCTCATGTTTCTTCTCCATTATTGAGCAAATCAGGGGAGTACTAGTTTCTTCTACTTGTTTTCTTTTCCCTTTAATTCATTTTTACGGGTACTTCTATAGAACATTAGGACAACGTTCAACGTAAGTGTAGGGGGGAAATAAACCTTAGAAACTATTCTTTCATTTGCCATTTGCTTTGTCCTTAAAATGTTGGGTAATATATCAAAACATAGCATAAAAAGGTAATTTTAACCCAAATTTAAATTTTTTTATGACACATATCGATGATTACCGAGTGTTAGTAGCGTCTCATGGATAGGAATTTATATGACTTGCACAAAACCCTCAGAATTCCACCTTAAAAATGTGAGGTTCGGCTTTAGATCTTTAGAAATTCGAGTATCCATTATTGATACCCAAGATGATTCCACCTTTAGCAATTTCGAGTTAAGGTTCGAATGCAGACATATGTGTCTATTCTGTCGTTACAGATGTGTACGTATGATCTTTGTCACCTTTTCTGGAACATTAAGATCGGTTTAAAGAATCATATAAGTGTACCAATAGTATATTAAATTTTAGAACTTGTTTTGGATAAAAGAGTGTATAAACGGATCGTTGATGTGGCATATGAGTGTGTTAGTTTGGTGAGAGTATTCACTCACACACGTCACATCACCCAATGAGAATCCTTCTTTCAGCCAGGGTGGAATGGGTTAAGGTTTAATTGAAAGTGATGGATGGGTTACGGGTTGTGAGGGGGTTATTAACCCTATGGTTAATTAGGGTGTGGGTGAGTGGTTAACGAACTAGGGTTCTTGGTGTGTTCTTGAGGGATTCGGTGTGTGTGAGTGAGTATCGATCGAGTTTGGGGTAAATGAGAGCACAGTAATTGTTAAAGAGGTATAAATGTTTAACCGGGTAGGTCGGGTTAGGGTTGGGTTAAGGTTCGGGTAATTGGGTTAGGGGTAGAGTTGTGATTGGATGAGAGGTGGATAGTGGGTTTATTTGACCCGGCTCATTTGACCCGCGCCTTTTTCCATCTTTGAGGTAATTACATCTTCGGCCCTTGTGTTTGGCCAGCATCTTTTTCAAGATATAAACAACTTTCACTAATTGCAAAAACAGTCCTTGTGTTTATAAAACAATGGAGCTTGGGCTTGGTTGACTGTGGTTTAGTTGCAGTTGACTGTAGAAGGCTGAGGCATGATCTCTTCGGCTTCGGCTTTGATTTCTTTAGCTTCTTGATCACTCATCCGTTCTCGTGTTCGTTTTTGACTGATTTCTTGCAATATTTGACATATCCATACCTGCACACATAAAACTCAGATACAAGCATATTTTTGTCATTTTTGATCCGTTTTGGGTTGAATTGGGCCTTTTTAAGCATAAATAGATATGTGTATTCTACACTTATCAATTAGCAATCCCTGGAACAACAATTAGCCTATTCTGATTTCTAACATTCTGAACACCCAGATTCTGAACTGCATTCTAAACAACCTGATTCCCGACATTCTGTACTGCATTATATCCATTCTTATTCCTAACATTCTGCCCAACATACTGTCTAATCTGATTCCCACCATTCCCTCCAACCATCTGCATCTGTCTGTCTTAGCCCATATTCATATCCGGTTGAGCAATCTGTCTATTACGAGGGTTTGATGAAATTCTCTGGTTGTTGTTGGTTGGTGTTGAGTAGTTTAGTTTGTATGCCTTATCCATTAGAACAAGTGCCATGTTCATTGTGGTTGTGGGATCTGTAATGTCTTCGGGATTTGGCATTGGTTGTTGCATGTAGTTCTGGTTGAATGAAGGTTGTGGGTTATAGTTGTTGTTGTTGGGTTATGGTTGTTGCATGTAGGTACTTAGGGATGGTAGATCTTGGTGAAACACATGATAATTGAAAGGATTGATGGAATTTGCCATGAGTGCTAGCGGATCATGTGTTTTTGCAAGTTGTTCAGCTCTTAGATCATCTACCTCCTTTTGATTGTACTTTAAGAAATCATACAACTGAGTGTAATCTGCTGTATGCAAGTCCTTTGTTTGATGAACAATGGTAACATGTCGACTCCATTCTGGTTGTAAGTTGTTTAGGAACTATAGATTACTGGCAATATTTTCTGGAAATTGTTTGTTTCTCTTGAAATCATTCATCAATATTGAGAAACGATGATAGTAAAACTCAATTGATTCCCCATCAGTGGAAGTAAACCTTTCCCAATTCATTAAGACACTTGGCTTTTTCTCTTGAAATTTCGATATTGAAACTTCATCATTTGTTGAACATGTAACTAGATTTCTTGAGCAGTTTCACAACTATCAACAGCAGCATAGATGTCTTCGGGAAGACCGAGAAGAATAGTCTGAATGGCTTGATCATCGGCTTCTACCTGTTTAAGCTCCTTCTCAGTGAGTTCATCATCTATCTGTTCATGAAAGGTTTCATTGACAGAAACCGCATGGTTTGCATCACCTGGTTCAGGAATCATTTGTCTGACATAAGGACCATTTATAATGGAATTGTAGATTAAACTTTGTTTTGTATGCTCTTAGTCATATCGAGAGACGTGTTGACCATGAAACTTAGTTCTCTTTGTATAAGCTTAGCGACTGGCGCGGTTTTCGAAAACCAGACTGCATTAATGTCTTGTTGAGTCGGACATTGCAAAGGTGATGTGAATTGATAAACAAAGGATCTTTGTGGGCTAAAGTGTTTGTTGTTGTGGATTGAAATCTATTAAACGTTCACGGAATTTTACAAATCTTTGACTTAAACCGTAAAAATCCGCTTTTAGGGATTTTACTAAATTCAATGAAAAAACTGTGAACATGATTAATTGTGTTGAAATTGTTGTTGAAATTGAAGAATTTGAGCTTTTATTGGTGAAAAATGAGGTTAAACCGATGATCGGTGCACAAACTTTGAGCTTGAAATGATTAACGGTTGATTAAAACTCAAATAAAGACTAACGGTGCACAAACGATTCACTTTTGAGGAGTAACGGTTGAATTATAACAATTAAGGACTAACGGAGTAACGTTATTTCAACAAGTAGGATTAATAAACCACTAAAGGACGAATGGTGAAGTAGACTTGAAGTCCACGGGCTGAAATTGTAATTTCCAATTTTAATTAATAAAACAAAAACGTGTTCCCTCCTGACTTTCTTCTTTCTTCCCCGGTAGAATTTTAAAACAATGCAACGAGTGTATATTTGCTTAGTGTGGGCTCGATTCTTTATCGTCGACAAAAACTAAATATACCACGATGATCTACAAAGGAACGCGATCAAGATGGTATAGGTTAGAATACCCGCGATCAACCGTTACTCGAACACGAAAAACTCGAAGCACCACGAACAAGCTCGTTTTTTTTCTTTTAAGGTTATGTATAAATAGCCTATGTATTTTGTATGGTATAATCACCCTTGTTCACACGTATAAATCGCCCACTTGTTTTTCTTTAACGTATAACTCGTCCTCAGTTAAACGTATAGATCGCCTGTTACACAAAGTCGTATACATCGCCTACACATGAACGAGTATAGTTCGCCTATGATGTTGTATTGTTCGCCCAACAAGAAACGTATAGATCGCCTAACTTTCAATGGTATTGATCGCCTTTACAAAAACATATAGATCGCCCTAAGTTCTCGAAATGTATAACTCGCCCACTTTAGTTGTATAACTCGCCTACACAAAGACAAAAACGTACTTCGTCCTTTTTTTGTTGGACCACAATGAGTAACAACAAAAACTTGTCCTTGCTATGACTCTTTGTCTTGTTTTTCAAGCCGGTGAGGACCACAAGCAAAATAAGCCACAACCAAAAATAAGCTCCAAAAATAAGCATTAAATAATCTTTGCAAATAAGCTTGAATGATAAGCTCAAATAAGCTCTAAAGAAAGACCAAATAAGCCAACTAAAAAGACACTATAATAAGCTCGAGTAAGCTTGTAATAAGCGAGGAAAATAACTAGGAAGCCACGAACTATATAGACCATAAAAATTGGAAAAAGAAAGCAAACATCAACCGAAATGATTTGAGGAAAAATAAAGAGAGCAAAATGATGTAATTTTTCTTTATCAAACAGAACGCACCCTTATAGTAAAAAATAAAGCCTAAATAAATGACACTGTTAAAAGGCTCAAGAATTTGTGACAAACACAAACATATGAAATTTTAAGCTTTTTGAAACCATAAGAAACTAAGAAAAGAAAATTTAGCCGATTATAAATAAGCCCTAAAAAGATGAAATAAGCTAGACCAAAATAACACAATGAATCACTAAACCCAACCTTGGCTCTTGATACCACATGTTAGAGATATCATTTCATCACCTTGAACACAAAAATAAGAAAAAGATTTTAGAGACAAAGAGAGAAAAATAAAGATGGTTACTTGCACTAGAAAAGAAATGAGAAGCAACACCATCTCCACACTTAGAGAGGGCCTTTTATAGTTACAAGAGACAGAACCCTTCTTGGGTTGTTGGGCTTTACTTTGGGCCAGACCTATTACTAATGGACTTAAGCCCGACACCTAGGCCCAATTAGCTTAGATAAATTCCCGTAAACTAAGTTTTTCTTATACAAGGCTCGGAAGTATTTAATGACCGTCACTTTAATAAAAACACGGCTAACATCATTACTGTTTCATTGAAATTCTTCTTAGTATCATTGACTAGATTCCGCATAGTCTTTGATATTCATAATTAAAGTTTCTATCATAGTTATTTTGAATTTATTCAATACAACTTAGCCTTATACAAGCTAAGCAAGATCTATTCTAGTAGGATCAACAAGTGGTATCAGATGGATGTACCAAATGGATGTCAAGAGTGCTTTTCTTTATGGTAAGATTGAAGAAGAAGTCTATGTTTGTCAACCACTAGGATTTGAAGATCCAGACTTCCTTGACAGAGTTTACAAAGCAGAAAAGGTTCTCTATGGTTTGCATCAAGCTCCTAGAGCTTGGTATGAGACCTTGTCTACTTATTTGTTGGAAAATAGGTTTCAAAGAGGACAGATAGACAAAACTTTATTTATCAAAAGGGACCAAGGTGATATTCTGATAGTACAGGTATATGTAGATGATATCATTTTTGGGTCTACAAAGAAGAAGTTATGCATAGAGTTTAAAAAGATGATGCATAAGAAGTTTTAGATGAGCTCTCTGGGTGAACTCACATTCTTCCTAGGACTGCAAGTGAAGTAGAAGGAAGATGGGGAAAAAAAAATATCATTTTTGGTTCTACAAAGAAGTTATTATGCATTGAATTTGAGAAGATGATGCATAAGAAGTTTCAAATGAGCTCTATGGGTGAACTCACATTCTTCCTAGGACTGCAAGTGAAGCAGAAGGAAGATGGGGTTTTTATAAGCCAAGATAAGTATGTGACTGAGATTTTGAAGAAATTTGGCTTTAGTGATGTCAAAACAGCAAACACACCTATGGAAACCCATAAGCCTTTGCTCAAAGATGCAGATGGTGAACTTGTATAGATCCATGATTAGATTATTGATGTATCTAACTTCTTCAAGGCCTGATATTATATTTGTAGTATGTGCTTGTGCAAGATTCCAAGTCAATCCTAAAATTTCACATCTTCATGCTGTGAAAAGAATCTTTAGATACTTAAAATGTCAACCTAAATTGGGCCTTTGGTATCCTAAGGATTCACCTTTTGATTTGGTGGCATTTACTGATAGTGACTATGCAGGAGCAAGCTTAGATAGGAAGTCCACAATAGGAGGTTGTCAATTCCTAGGGTGTAGATTGATTTCATGGCAATGCAAGAAGCAGACTGTGGTTGCTAATTCCACAACTGAAGCTGAGTATATAGCTGCTTCCAATTGCTATGGACAGGTGCTTTGGATCCAAAATCAATTGTTGGATTATGGGTATAACTTTATGCATACAAAGATCTATATTGATAATGAGAGCACAATATGCATAGTGAAGAACCCTGTTTTTCACTCAAAGACAAAGCACATTGAGATTAGGCATCACTTTATCAGAGATTCCAATGAGAAGAAGCTTATTCAGATGATCAAGATTCACACAGATCAGAATGTTGCAGATTTGCTCATAAAAGCATTTGATGTTAGCAGATTTCAATATCTGATTGCAAGTATTGGAATGCTTAACCTCTGAAGTATTGATTGAGGGGAGGTTAATTGTGTTAATATGCAGCGGATTATACACAAATGATGGTTGGAATGGAAAGCAAAAGCTGTTAAGGATGGAATTAGGGTTAAAACTGGTAACTCAAGAGTTAATGCTACTGGGCATTACTTAGTACTGTTGGGCGAAAGTTAGTACTATTGAGAAAAGTTAGTGTTGTCAGGCTAACTTACTACTGTTAGGTTACCATTGAAGTTATAACTGCTGAGGGTATTTTTGGTCTATAAAACAGATAATTCGCTTATAGGTTTCCTTTATTACCTATTTAAGTGCATTCGATCACAACATAATCGTTCTTAATCATTCTACTAGCCTAAATGTTAGGAATTATTGTAAACAGACTTAAGTCTGGTAGTTATAGAGTTAAGTCTGGTAGACATAGTTAAGTCTGTCAGTACTAAGTTAAGTCTGGCAGTGCTATAGTTAGTACTGGTTTTCTAGTTAAGTCTGTTTATGTAACATAATAGTTACAATAGTTATCTTAAAGATATCTTAGGAAAGGATAGTCATTATCCTTTTACGCGTTTGTAAAGCCCATTCGGGTTTCCTTAGTGTATAAAAGGAACCCTACGACATACTATTTTTGATATAGAACCCTAATAGAAATTAATAGAAAATAGAAAAGTTTTACATTGTGTTCTTCTTAGTACTTGTGTTAAGATTCCGCATTAGCACATAGTATTCATAGTCATTGTCTCTCATATAGTTGATTTGGATTTATTCAAATTAGCTATTGTCTTACAAAAGGCTAAACAGATCCAAGACTTTAGACCAACACTAAATTCATAAACCCTAACTCAATTTCATTACTGATTCTAAAAATTTGACATTCATGGCGGGCTTAAATTTTGCTGACTCACATAATATGGTTGCTTACTTGGAAAAATCCACAAAGAATGCTGATTGTGCTAAGATAGTAGACTTCCTGAATGCTAACCCCATAAGGTATGCCTTGACAGTTAGTCCTACTATTTATGTTTCTTGTATTAAACAGTTTTGGTCTACTGCTAAGATCAAAACAGTCAATAATGAAACACAGATTCATGCCAAGGTTGAGGGCAAGACAATAGTAATATCAGAATCATCTGTGAGGAGAGATCTTTAATTTGATGATGAGGATGGTATTGCTTGTCTAACAAACACTAAAATTTTTGAAAACCTTCAATTGATGGGATATGAAAAGCTTTCTGAGAAACTTACTTTTTATAAACCTTACTTTTCCCCTCAATGGAAGTATCTAATTCATACCATCTTACAATGTTTAAGTTCTAAATCAACTGCTTGGAATGAGTTTGGTACTAATATAGCATCAGCAGTTATATGTTTGGCTAAGAATCAAAAGTTTAATTTTTCTAAATTGATTTTTGATGGTATGATGAGGAACTTGGATAGTTCTAAAAAGTTTTTAATGTATCCAAGGTTTTTACAACTGTTTTTGAACAAACAAATTGAAAATCTTTCAGAAGTTAATGCTGTTTATGATACACCTTCTCATACTAAAAAGATTTTTGCAAACATGAGAAGGCAAGGAAAAGATTTTTCAGGGACTGTAACACCATTGTTTTCATCTATGCTGGCACAACAAGCAGATATGGGTGAAGGGTCAGGACAACCCACTGATCCCCAACACACATCCACATCTGCTCAACCCTCTAATGAAGAACCAATCACTGTTCCATCATCATCTCAACCCAAAAAGACTCACAGACCTAGGAAAGCCAAAAGGGCCACTGAGATATCTCAGTCTAGTGGACCTATTTCCCTTGTTGCAGATGAGACTGTCACTAAGGAGAGGGAAGACAGAATGGAAAGGGCTGCCACTACTGCTTCTAGCTTAGAAGCAGAGCAGGACAGTGGTAACATAAATAGGACCCAATCCATGGCAACACTTAATGAGCCAAGTCCTCAGGGAACTGGTTCAGGTAGTGGTCCCAGGTGCCAAGATACCATATTGGGGGATGCAGAAGCTCAAACTAGGTTTGAGACTGCATCTAAACAGTCCAATGACCCACCTCTCTCAAGAGTTAACACACTTGGAAGTGGGGAGGACAGACTGAAACTTAAGGAATTAATGGACCTTTGTACAAAACTGTCTGATAGAGTTCTTGACTTGGAGACAACAAAGACTGCTCAAGCAAAGGAGATTGCTAGTTTAAAGAAGAGAGTCAAAAAGCTGGAAAGGAAAAGGAAGTCAAAAACTCCAGGGATGAATTTATTCAAGATTGGTACCTCTAGAAGAAGAAGTTTGGGTGAGGAGGATGCATCCAAACAGGGGAGGAATTTGAAACAGGGAAAACAGAGTTCAATCTTTGAAGAAAGTGATTTTGATGATGAAGGTTTTGATGCAGATACAGATGAAGTGTTCAAAGATGTTGAAGGAGATGCAGAGCAGGTGATTAGTGCTGCTACAGATGAAGTTTCTAGTGGTGATGCAGTTAATACTGCTGGTATTGAAGTTAATATTGCCAGTGCACCAGTTACTATTGTTGGTATATTTGTTAGTACTGCTGAACCTATTACTACTGTCAGTGTTAATATTACTACTGTTGAACCAACTACTCCTCTAACAACAACAACAACTGTTTTTGAAGATGAAGATCTTACAATTGCTCAGACTCTTATGAAGATGAGGAGTGAGAAATCAAAGGTAAGAGGAGTGGTTATGCAAGAACCTAGTAAGACTACTACAAGACCAACAATACCACCTCAACAACATGATCCTAAAGATAAAGGAAAGGGTAAGATAGTTAAACAAGAAAAGCCATTAAAGAAAAAGGACCAGATCAAGTTTGATGAGGAAATTGCTCAAAGATTGCAAGCTCAGATGCAAGCTGAACTAGAAGATAAGGAAATGTTGGTTCTAATTGAATGGATCTTGTTATCTTAGATAGATCTAAAACAACTAGATTAGAAACCTTGTGGTGTATATATAAAGACTATGCGGAATTAATCTTTATATACTCAGAAGAAACAATCAAACAATGAACACAGAACTTTCACAAAGCTTTCAATATATTGAACAAACCACAAAACAACTATATGTTTTGCCTTACAATGAAAGACTCTAACTATTATATGAATTGGACGACTATGAAAGTATATGAAAAGAGATATATCTAACTATGCCGTAGGGTTCCTTTTATACACTAAGGAAAAACCTAATGGGCTTACAAAATGCGTTAGGAGATTATGCAGAGATCATGCATATCTATTCCTAATTTATCTCATACATATCTCATAAGCAGCACTAATATACTAACTAACAGTACTAACTATATACTGACAGTACTAACATTGTACTAACAGTACTAACTATAACTAGCAGTACTAACTATTACTACTAGCAGTATTAAGTCCTTCAGCAGCATTATCTTGTAGAAGCTCTTTAATTCCCAACAATCCTCCCCTAAACTTATGATTTACCTTCAAATCTTAAGTTTCTTGAATTAAAGCTCTTTGATTTTGAGAGGATTCTTTCAAACACTTTAGCTTCCTTTCCTGTTAGCTTTTAAAAATTCTTCATAACTAACTCTGTTCTGCAATCTGAGATTTGATAAACTTTATAAGCTCATGTGCCATTTCTCATAAAATCTGCTTTTCTAGTATTCCTTGCTATGTTACTACTTAGTTCTCACTGCCTATCTACTCTAATCTTTGAACGACTCGAATTAAAATCAGAATAGAGAAACATAATAGATTAATGGTAAGTAACTTCAAATGATCTATTCAGAATCTTATGGAGTGATTCTTTGAATCAATGAAGATTTGATTTGATTTCTTTATTTCAATTCGCGTAATTATTATACAGTTATCTTCATCGTTTTCTAAGTTTCGCGATAGAAGGATTCCTCTACCAATGTAAGACAATTCAACTTCCATTTCGTTAGAAAACACTTCCCATCGATCTCCTTGCTACCTCATCTTCTTTTTTATCTTTTCTCGCTATCCTTGAACCCTTTGTTTGTTTTTACGGAAAACTATTTGCTCAGAATTGCCAATCTTTTCTCTTAATTCCAGGGTTTCTCTGATTTGAAAGTTCATCACTTAGCTAAGTTCCATCCATAAACCAAGGCTCAATCCAATTAAAAGTCCGTAGCGTTCTACCGAGTTCGCCATATCCGCCCCCTTTTGAGATGACAATCTCATTATGATCTCCGTCCCTTAATTTCTTATTTTTCCTTTACATTTCTTTCATTATAACGGAGAACCGTTTGATTTCATTTGAGATAGATTCCGATTCTGTCTCGAAAAAAGTGTTTTCCATCCTCTATTGTCTTTGATTTCATTGTCTATCTTTTTTTTTGTATAGGATGCTCTTTATTCGGTATTCCCAATCAAAAACGAGTTTATATCAGTTCTGTAGCCCCCGCAATTTCTTGTATCTATTAGGTGGATACATACCCAGTCATCTGTCTCTCTAGTCCACTTGCTCTTTCGTCGCCATTCCATTTTGATTACTTGACGTATCATTACCTCTTTATTTTTTTATGACTGTTCTCTATACGCCTAATTAATCGTTATGTTTCTAGTAATATTTAACGAGTTTATTTATGAAATTCGCGATTTATTCTATAATTAAATCTAAATAAATATACTATATTATGAATAGCGAATATAATAGCCAAGAATCAAATAGTTAATAGGAAATGATTCTAAGGAGGAGTTTACGCGGAATTTCCTATGCATTCGAATTTATTTATGCGAGCAGCTTACTCAGAGGTTAGAGCATCGCATTTGTAATGCGCGATGGTCATACGAGTTATCTCGATTTCCGAAATAGATCGGCCTATTCTCTCTCATTAAGTTTACTTTGACATTTCCCGATTTTTTTTACATGGTTTAATCAATGCAGCTTTGAGCATGGATTTATAAGCAGACGTTTTGAAATCTAAGCGAGAAAAGAATGCTCTTCCTCTATTTCGGCAAAAAAGAGCCATCTGATATTAATATGTTATAGGTATTTTCCCAACTACTCACGAAAAGAAAACCTGATTCTGTTTCTTTTCTATAATCTTTTCTTTTTACGTATATATAAAATATACCGAATCTGGACTATTTAACCACTCATTAGCTTCATTATCTTTAGAAAGTTTTAATAGAATATCCCAGTCTAAAGGTTCTCTATTTAGAATTTAGTTCATTTTTAGTGTTAGGTTATTTCTGAGTTAGAATGAAATTCATCAATAATTATTCAAATTAAAAAAAAGAATGGAGTCTTTTATGGTCGCCGTTACCGAGTCCTCGTTTCAAAAAAAATTTAAACGACGCGCCTGGGGCAAACTTTACATACCCAGAGCTAACTAAATAAAAGGCCGCAGATCTGGAAAGTATCTAGAACCAATCGCGGTTACCGGGAAAATATTCCCCCCCAGATCGTATTCGATGCTAGAATGAAAAACAAAATGCGTTTTCTGCCATATATGGTCCGTACACAACCAGACAATTTACTTAAATACGCTTCGTGTATCGCCCTGAAACAGGCAAAGGGGTCACATCAGGTCAAGTTTTACTATTACAATTACTTTAAATCAGCGGCCTTGGATAACATCCTATTTTTTCGGTTGGTTAAGGCGCCGCCGAGACTACTATCCGGAGGCTCGCCAATTAGTAACCATACGAACATATTTTGAAGTTCAACAGGAGTGCCCGCGTATAGGAGTAGATATGACCAAGTGTTATTCGAAGCTGCAAAAACACCGAGATACTAATGCGGCGAGGGGATGAACAACAAAATCTAGAGCTCATAATTCAAAATTCTCCTTCGATCCACCCCCTGATGAGGAAATTGCCACCATAATGACCTCTTCAAAGAAACCTCCAATATAAATGATTAGTCCAATCACATAATAGACATACTAAATGGTCGGTTTGAAAATAAATGAATTACTAGGTTGTAGAACATTATATTCTCAGTCAGACTTAAAACCCAACCAAACAGAAAAATAAAGATGAATAAGAATAAGTACGAATAAGGGTCGAACCAATTTTGCGCCCCTTTCGGCGAAGTAAAATTCACACTAAGGTTAAGATAACATGAGCGGTTTAGCCCAGATTTTTCTTTCTTGCCGTTTTACAGGTTCATAGACCGAGCAAGGGATAGTTCATTCCTTGCTACTATTTTCTTTAAAAACAGTATTTTCCGTACCGAGCCATTAAAATAGAGAAAATGATAATCCTATATCAAAGAAGTCTAACTGGTTGATATAGAGTATAATGCCATTGCTATAGTTGATTCTATGTGTTAGTAAGATCGTTAAAAATTAAGGTTGAATGTAAAGGAAAGCGAGAAGGATTCGAACCCCTCGTAAGCAAAATAAGCCTACATAGCATATTCCCATGCTACGCCGTCAGACCATCTTCGCCAATCCATCTCCGTAACACATAAATGATATGACCCCAAAAAACGAAAATAGTAATGAATCCCTTTCATATTTAATATATAATATTATGATAAGAACTTGGGTAGTACAACCAATAAATTATAACTAGAAAAAGCGATCAAATTTTTCCAAACAATAATAGTAAAAGCAGGATCTTCCGTGGGGGGAAAACCAGAGAATTTTTCTCATTACAACAAACACTGATTAAAAAAAATGCAATTCCTGAGTTTGTCAAGGCAAAAAGGGAAAATAATGTTCAATTTCTTCTTACTGATTATCTATTTTGACCGCGTAATTACATAAATAAATTCTAATGAACTTAGAGAGAATCTGCCCCATTTTGACACCAAGGTTAAATGTATTTTCCAGTCCGTTTATGAATCATGATCAGATTCTATTAGAACTAATACGATTCCATAATCAGATCAGAATTCCCATTTTATCCAGTCTATGCCAGTTATTAGAGTTTATCACAACAAAAATCCTTAATTCGCACTTGTAGATCCCACTTGAACAGATCTTTAACTCCTTAGTTAGATATAAGGTTTAGTATCCTTGGATAAATCCAAAGGTACTAAGTGTGAAGCTTTGTGTATATGATATAAACTATGCGGAATCTAGTTTATACCACTAAGAAGAATACCAATGAAACAGTAATAATGATGTAGTAGGAAGAACAATATAACCAACAAGCTTCAATATTATTAATGATAATAATACGAGTACTCTATCTTAGTACTAGGGTTTACAACCTTGAAGCTATGAATCTAAGAGATGTGTATGAGAAGTATTGTGATTGTCTATCTTTCTTTATGACTTATGATCTCCTTTTATAGACACAAGGAGTCATAGTCAAACTACAATTACTAACTTACCATACTAAAAGATATACAAGATCTTTTCTATCAATCAATAATCTTTTCCTAAAATAACTCATACTTATCTCTTCACACAGCTGTAGTCTCTTCAACAGCTTTGACTTGAATCACTCTCATCTTTGCAGCAGCTTTAACTCTTCAACAGCATTAATCTTCCATCAGCAGCACTAACTTATACACTAGCAGTACTAAGTTCTTCAACAGCTTTAAGTTAGTACTAACAGTACTAACTTACTCTAGCAGTACTAACTGACTAGTTTAGTACTGACAGTTGTAATCTTGAGCAGTACTAACTATTTTCTTCTAACAGTACTAACTGTTGGCTTGGCAGTACTAACTCTTAGCTTAGCAGTACTAACTCTGAAGTGTTTAATTCCCAACAGGAAAGGCTGGCAAGAGAAAGAGAAGAATATGCAAACATTGCTGAATGGGATAATGTTCAAGCTATGATAGATGCTGATTATGAGCTAGCTGTAAGATTACAGGCACAAGAGCAGGAAGAGTTGACCATTGAGGAAAAGTCAAGATTGTTTGTGGAGCTCATGGATAAAAGGAAGAAACATTTTGCAAGACTTAGAGCAGAAGAGCAGAGAAGAAAACCATTAACCAAATGGTTGGATTCACTCATAATCAGTTGAAGAACAAAATCTTTGATGAAGTTCAGAATGCTTTTGATAATACCATGAGTTGGATAGACTCATTTGTACCTATGGATTCTGAAGTAGTGAAAGGAAGTAAAGATAGAGCAGAAGGTAGTGAGACTAGAGCAGAAGGAAGTTCTAAGAGAGCAGGGGAGGATCTTCAACAAGAGTTTGCCAAGAAGCAAAAGATGGATTATGATAAAGAGAAAGAAGAACTTAAACAATACTTTGTGATTGATGGAGATGATGTAACTATTGATGCTACACCCTTGTCTGTTAAAATTCCAATTATTGACTACAAGATTTATCAAGAAGGAAAGAAAAGTTTCTTTCAAATTATCAGAGCAAATGGTAAGACTCAGATGTATCTTACTTTTAGTAAAATGCTTAAGAACTTTAATAGAGAAGATTTGGAAGTTCTTTGGAAAATAGTTAAAGCTAGATTTAAGAAGACAGAGCTAGTGAAATACATGGATACTTTCTTACATCTTAATTTGAAGACCATGTTTGACCATCATGTTGAAGATAGTATATGGAAGAATCAACAAGGATTAGTTAAAGTGCTGAATTGGAAGCTTTTTGATTCTTGTGAAGTTCATTGTGTAACAGTGCAGACCATACCATATTATCTATTGGTTGAGAAGATGTATCCACTTACAAAGCACACACTACATCAGATGTTTAATAATGTGAAGCTTCAAGTTGATTATGAGAGTGAAATGGCATATGAGCTTCTTAGATTGGTCAAGAAATAGCTTAAGGAAGGCTATGTACCTCAATGAAGTGTTTGGAAGCATCCTCCTAGTAAAAATAAAGCTTTTAATCAAGAAACTTAAAGATTTAGAAGATGAACATCAAGTTTATGGGAGGATTGTTAGGATTAAAAGACTTCTTAGTGTTGTTGAAGTTACTGCTGTTGGTTATGATTTCTACTGCTGGTGAAGACTGAAGAAAATATTCTAAGTGATTAATACTGCTAGTGCAAAAGTTAAGACTGCTAGTGGAAGTTACTGCTGCTCAAGAAGTTCAAGGAAAATATACTAAGTGGTTACTACTGCTGATGTAAAGTTACTGCTGTTAGTATAAAGTTAATGCTGCTGAGAAAGTTAATACTGCTGGTTATAAGTTAGTACTGTTAGATCAAGTTAGTACTACTTATGGGATATGTATGAGATATTTTTGTAAAAGATACGTATAAGTTATTTGTTTAGAAGATCATGATAACTTAGGAAAATATTGTAATCCCATTAGGACTCCTTGGTGTATAAAAGGAGGACCTAGGGTATAGAATTCTAAGTATCAGTATCAAAGTATCATATCACAAAAATTACAAGTCAATTAGCTTCAAGGTTTTGTAAACCCTAACACTATTAAGAGTGTTCGTATTATATTGAGGCTGAAAGTTTGGTAAACTGTTTGTTATTGATCTTATTCATTACTGTTTCATTGAAATTCTTCTTAGTATCATTGACTAGATTCCGCATAGTCTTTGATATTCACAATCAAAGTTTCTATCATAGTTGTTTTGGATTTATTCAATACAACTTAGCCTTATACAAGCTAAGCAAGATCTATTCTATTGGGATCAACAAGTGGTATCAGAGCTTGTGAGAAGCTTTGAATAAGAAGAAACTTTACTACACACAAGATCTACTTTTTCAAGAAGCAATGGATTCTCAATCTACTCAAACCATCAAGCTACCCATACTCCAACCTGGTGAGTATGATCTCTAGAAGATGAGGATGGAGCAGTACCTACAGTGCATTGATTACACTCTATAAGAGATCTAACGGTATGTTTCCTTATTTATGTTTTATATGTTAATTCTTTGTGCTATATGAATCGATCCGCTGCGTAGCTCGTAGAATATTATGTGTAATATTATTTGTTATTAGATAACAATTTTCAACATAATATACTACCGATACACTCATATAATTTAATACCGATACCAATGCTCTAGAAAAGGCGACAAAGACCATACATACACATCCATAACGACGGAATAGACACATATGACTGCATTCGAACCTTAACTCAAACAAGCTAAAGGTATAAACTATCTTGGGTATCAAATAGATCTGAATTTCTATAGATCCTATAGCGAACCTCATATTTTTAGGGTGGAATTCTGAGGTTTTTGTGCTAGTCATATAAATTCCTATCCATGAGACGCTATTAATACTCGGTTTTCGTCGGTATGTTCAGAAAATATTTTAAAATTTGGTTAAAATTCCCGTCTATACTAATGTGGTTGATATAATACCCAGCATTTTAAGGAGAAATCAAATAGCAAATGAAGGAATAGTTTTTAAGGCTTATTTTCCCCTACACTTAAGTTAAACATTGTCCCTAATGTTCTATAAAAGTACCCGTAAAAACGAATAAAGGGAAAAGAAAAACAGTAAAAGAAACTAGTACTCCCCTGGTTTTGCTATAATGGAGAAGAGACATGCAAATAACCTAGTTTAAATCACCTCTAAGAAGTCATCTAATAAACTTCCTAAGAACTTCCAAGCATCTTCTCATCAAATATAACCTGTAATCAAAGACAAAGACAACTACACCAAGCATAAAATAGGCGGGATATATATATACAACGAGAGTTTAGGATTTTGACTCTATGAAAGCATTAAAGATATGATGATAGTAATGATGTAACCATATGTTTATGCAGGTTTATAAAAGAATTACAAATTTTAAATGTTGTGCAAACTATTTTTTTTTTAGTTGGTGTTTTTTTTTTTTTTTTTTTTTTTTTTTTAATACTTGAAATTTTTCAAATTTTCCTGTAGCTGGGCTCACGACGCTGTCAGGATAAATCCTAACGCCGTCTCCAGCCTCTGAGCAAAATTTTCTTTTTGTTTTCTTTGAAAAACTTCCTACACGCAATTATATAAGTTACTTCCTGTATGAATTACTGCATGAAACCTAAGATTAGTCAATACAATCATATGACTCGAAACTGATGAGAATTAATCTAAACAATTTATTAATTATGTTTGAATTGGTTCTTAAAAACCAGATATTTCCCCTACACTTATTTTGTTGCAAAATACCTTTGATTGCAATTAAGATGAGGTTAAAAACAAAGCAAAGCATGATTATATAAATGATGAATTGAAACATAAAAGAATAAACGAGAAGAATTGAAACACTTGACACTCCTAATATGCGGGAAAAATAAACATTGGGTTGCCTCCCAAGAAGCACTTTTCTTTATTTATGAGTCTTGTAGCTAGATTCGAAGTCACACGCCCTTACGTGACTTCTTCTTTATTTTTCTGCCCTTCATGGCTATCAAGCTTCGGATGGCTCTGCACACATTTTCATCGTACTTGTATTTGGGGCCCAAATCTAAGCTGTCCAAGTAGTGGGTCTTTTCACTATTGTCATCATCACTTCTTATGACGAAAAGAGAAATACGATTGGTTTTTATGTCCGTAAAATCTATGTGTTTGAACATTTCCATCTTGTGAGGCATTTTAAACACGATCTTTTCTTTATCTTTTTCAAACATGATTGTTCCTTCCTTCATGTCGTACACGAGCCTGATCGTTTCCACGAACGGTTTTTCGAATATCACTGAACCTAGGTCATGATCTATTACACTAGTGGTATCCTCAAGCACCATGAAATCACATTCGTAAGTGAAGTTCCTAATAAAAACTTTTAATCCCT
>BQNB010069466.1:5342-33478 GCA_026074375.1 Tanacetum coccineum | reverse complement strand
GACAGAGAATCTGAAGTCTCAATTGTTTGAATTTGCTAAAACTGTAACAATTCGTATTTTAGATCAATGGACGACGTCATATAATTCACTAAATTTTTTTCTAATATGCGTTTACTTTTAATTCTTATTACATAGTTAAATCGCGTAAGCTAAAAATCAACATTTAACGTAAACGGACACCAAACAAATTAAAGTTTTCATCAAACAAACGTTATATTATTTTACGAAATTAATAATTAACTCTTTATATCTATTTTTATCGGTTACATAAAGTGTTTACGTTTCGCGATAAATTACGTTTAGGCATTTCTGGAACCACAAAATATTTTTACGCTTCAACAAATACCCACAATTGTACCCAATACCCAAAGTTTTATTAAACCTTACCCAAGTTAATATTACTTTACACTTGTTACATTAGAAAAATAAACCAATACATGAAACATGTACAAAATAAACTCTTGTATGTAAAATCTATAACTTGTAACTTACATGTATTTCTCTAGATATTAAGCTAAATATCAAAGGCCTTCTAGAACCTCTTTCCCCTCCCCTTATCCCACAGCACCCAACAACCTTGGGGACAAGAATCACAAAAAAAAAATACCTAATGGTCTTGTACAACACTCTTGCAATTAAACCTAGCCTTAATGTGTCTCAATTTGACCATGGTCTTCCTTAAGACCCTCAATATGTTTTTGACCAACTATTGCAATCTTTTGACTAGCTAGTTAATATATATATATGTATACTAGTAATGAGAAACACATACAACACAAGACTTAACCAAAAATCAAACATAAACACTCTCTTTTTCTCCTTGGCAACCCACGGCTCAACACACTCTTTTATAATAATCCATACAAATTTTTCTACAACCCATACAAGTATTTACACATCCTTCCTAAGATGTACTAAGGTGTTTGCAAGCCTTGGTTAACCATTTGCAAGTATTGAAGCAAAGAAAGTAAGATTAGAGTTTATAACCTAATTTAGGGTTTTCACTTTTGCAAGCTTTGGTTTTAAGTCTAAACAAGGGTTTAACACTTATTTCTCATCATCATCATTCATCTCTAAGGTTATCTAAAGCCCTAAACTTTTCATTTCCATGATTATATGTGTATATGATGTCTATGTAGTAAAATCACCATTAGGACCTTTTTAACATGTAAAATGTATTTTTACTTGTGGTTATGAATTTGTGCACTTATACACATGTTATGTTGATGGTAAGATCATGTTATAAATGGATACATAAGTGTTTTACAATCTTGGTTAAACTTAAAAAGTGTTAATGCAAGATTAGGGTTTTTAATGATTTACTTAAAAAGCTACAAGTAAAAGTGTATAAATAACTTTGTAAGCTTGTTAATCTTGTTACCATGGACTTGTGAGGACAATGAATGGACTAATGGACTTTATTATATGTAACACATATAATATATATGGTATAAAAGACTTGTAGTAAGTTGCAAGATTAAAAAGTACATAAAATAAGCTTTATATAAAAGTATACATATTGATATTAAAAAGGGCTGCTTGGATTTCGAATTTAAATCAGTAGGTTTGACCTTTTATACAAATAATACGTCTCGTGACGATTCCAAAAAGGTAAGAAACTCGAAAAACGGATTAATAACGAAAAAGATACGCTAATTACGAGTTATACGTTAATTAAACGGGTTTATAAAATAACTTTTATAAAAACAAGTTATAAAACTTATACAAACAGAAGGTTTGACATTTTTATTAAATCACACATATTTTTAGGATTCCAAAATGATAAGAATCATAATTTTTCAATTAAAAACGAAGGAGTTATGAATTACGCGAGTTTTTACGTTTAAATGTATAAAAATACTTTTATAAAACAAATTTTATAAAATTTACTGTTCACATCAGGGAACTACATTTTTAAAACATCATTAAATAGATGGGATTTTCAATAACAAAGACGTGCTCGAAAGAATCGCTAAAAACGGAGCTATAACGAATAAAATACGACGTTTACGGGTTTTACGATAACTAAAACTATAAAAATAACTGTATAACTGGTGTGAACAGTAAAAGTACTGTTCATCAGGGGACTAAAAATATGAAAATGTCAAATATTGATAACTTGTCTTAATACGAAAACGTAGATATAAGAAACGCGAGAAACGGACTTGAAACGCGAAAGTTACGCCAGTTTTAATGGAAATTATAAACGTTTTAACTTATTAAACACAATTTTACGAAAACAATTAGATGGTGATTAGCTATATAGAATGATATATGGTAGTAGTTACCCAATGTGATTAGTACTTATACTACCTTAAATTAAATAGCTAATTATTGCGTTCTTAACCAGTACACTTTATTTTTGGAATTAATAAGTATCGAAACAAAAGTCTTAAAGAGCCTTTAGGTATATGACTTAAGTAAAATCCTGAGATACAAAATAGGATTTGCGGGAGGAAAAGTAAGTACACAATTAGTATTTATGAGTAGTGTAATTATGCTAACATGTGCCTAAGTAGCGATAACCCAGTTGAGCCCATTATCATGAACTGTCAATTCTGAGTGTGGAGCAGCGAAATGTCTATAATAGATCTATTGGGATTGACATCCCCCGTTCGGAGTGATTAGCTACACCCGGCAAACAACGATAACCATGTCGAATAAATATAGAAGTTTTGCGGTTAGAACATCGACAAGGGCAATGTAGGCCATTTACATGGTATTTATTTATGTCAAGCTTCCGTGTCATGAGCTTAGAGCAACATAATTACATTTATATGAGTCTGCATCTGTTGCATTATAATACACTTGGGAAATCTTGTGGTCCTACAATATATGATTTATCAAACCTATGAATTCACCAACATTATTGTTGACATTTTAAAGCAATGTTTTTTTCAGGAGATCAGTAAGCATAAGGTACCAAGGATACATTGGTGATTTTGTTTTGGGATGTCATGCTAAAGATATGGTTGCATTAGGTTTTGGGAAACTCATGTGTTGTGAACCAATATCTTTGTAATAATAATAATGAACAAATTAAAGCTTCGGGCTATTTGTATCAAACATTTTTTAAATCCAATGTATCAGTTTTAAAATGACTTTTTGGTCGTTCTATATATATCTTGTGTTTTTTATCTAAGAAGTAACACGCCCCGGACCCTTATTCCGCTGCAACCCAATTTGGAGGTGTTACATTTAACATGTTTATCTTAGGTAATTGAGCAACTATGGCATAGAGTGGCATTGGACTTGAGGACGTCCAAACTTGTTATCATTCAAACTTTATGTTTTCAATGTACTTTGGGACCTCGTTTATAAAACTCTGATATAATATGGAATGATAACTAAATTTTCCAAAACGTCTCTTTTGAGTCGTTTTCTATGATTATGACTGTTGGTTCATGAAGTAATACCCCAAATTATCTTCCGCTGCTATATGTCAAATAAGGGGGTGTTATAGATTGGTATCAAGAGCCGAGGTTATAGAGAACAAGGTTAAAACCTAAACTATAACTATTTTTCCATCCAAGAAAGTCCTTTGTGCCACTGTATTTCTGGAGTAGTATGTAAATGATACATAACTATTAGACTATTATATAAATAACTTATGTTATTTACACTGGGTTGTTATACAGTTATGTCTTCATCCACCCACCTTATTATCGTCCCATTTGATTACGATGTTGAGGATGCTTTTTCCTCTACACACTCTCCTGACTATATCCTGGCTTCACCGGACTATTCCCCAGCTTCACCGGGAAACACCTCCCTTGATCCTTCAGATGATTTATCTAAGTATCTTTTGGCCTCACTAGCCATCTCACCTTTCCACGATGATCTGTATATGAAGGTCATGCAAGCATATAATGCTACTAGTAATGAATCACCTATTCCACTACCACGAGCTTCTATTGCTCCACCAACTTTTTTGCCTCCATTTCTAGTGTTACCACCATCACCAATGTTTGATCCCCAAGATTTCTTTCTTCCTGAAGAGATTTTACCACCTCAGAAACAAGCCCGTTTCCTATCACCCTCCTCTATTGATTTCTCTACCCCACCTTAGGTATTTGAAATTGGATAGAGTTCTCATAAGATGCATCTGGAACGTCATGAGGAACAGATCGAGACTATTTTGAACCACTTAGATGAGCTCCCTCTTGAGCGCATTGAGCACATGGAAGATAAGATAGAAGGTCTTAGTAATGGTCGAGTAATCATACAGCGAGATTTTGACCAACTAGAAACCGAACTTCAAGAAGCCCGTACTCAGATTTTTGAATTTCAGAGAGAACAAATAAGGCATAATGGCGAGATTTTTCTTGCTCGCGTCAGGACTTCTACTCTAGAGATACTCATCAAGGATATTCAGGTTCGACATCGATCAGATATGAAGAATCTTCTGAACAATATCCATAAGCTCAAGAACCACAAGGGAGGACCACCAGATTACTAGACTAGATCCTTATCATTTACAAATTTTGTTAGAATCCAACCACTGGATGTGTGGCATAAATAATGACACTTGTCAAATTTTACCTATGTAAATTATGTAGACAAGTTGTTTATGACTTAATACAGTGGTGATTCCATTATACCTCGCTGTTATATGATACCGATTTATGTTTATCGTGGTTGTCTATCATATGTCCTGTATTAAGATTACTCATGTATGGTATGATCCATAATGAGTTATCTAAGTGGTCGCGGTATCATACCGTAACCACTAGGAAGTAAACCAGTCCCCGAGAAACTTAATAAGTTAGATGCTTTTTAGAGTGTCAATTCCAAAATTTTCAGTTATATCCTGTAACGTAATATCAAAGAATGTGTATTTCTATGTTAGAACTTGTATCAAATAAGTCATTGTCAAAATTCCCATACATTGTACCAATGACTTATGATATGATTCTTATTTTGTGTTATCTTGTAAATGTTGATAGAATGGCTCCCAAGAGGACACCAACATCTACAGCACCAACCATGTCTTAAGCTGCCATCAGGAAACTAGTTGCTGGTAGTGTTTCCGCAGCTTTAGAAGCACAAGCTGCTACCATAGAAAATGCTGATAATACCAATAAGAACACTAGACAAATAGAAACTCCTATAGTAAGAAAATGTAGCTAAAAAGAGTTTATAAGCTATCAACCTTTCAATTTCAAAGGTACGGAAGGCGCTGTTGGCCTCATCCGCTGGTTTGAACGAACTGAATCCATATTTTCCCGTAGCAACTGTACTGAAGAATGCAAAGTGAAATTTGCTACTGGTACTCTAACTGAAGAAGCTTTGTCCTGGTGGAATTCATTCGCTCAGCCTATTGGAATAGAGGAAGCTTACAAGATCACCTGGTCCAAATTTAAGAAGCTCTTAATAAAGAAGTATTGTCCCCGAACTGAGGTCAAGAAAATAGAAGATGAATTTTACAATCTGACTGTAAAAGGGAATGATCTCAAGACTTACATTAGAAGATTCCAGGAATTGGCAGTTTTATGCCCAACTATGGTGCCAAATTCTAAGAAACTCATGGAAGTCTTCATCGAGGGATTACCCAGAAGTATTGAAGGAAATGTTACCGCTTCAAAGCCTCAAACTTTAGAGGAAGCTATTACCATAACCCAGAGGTTAATGGATCAGGTAATAAAGCATAATTCTGTGCAAGGAACCAATGATCACAAACGAAAGTTTGATGATAGAAGAACCTTCACCACCAACAACAACTACCAGAATAACCGTAACAGCAATAGCAACCACAACAATGATGACCAACAACAACATAATAGAAGGCAAGAAACCGTCAGGGTTTTTGCTGCTACCCCAACTGAAAACAGTAGGTATACTAGAAGCCTTCCCCTGTGTAAGAAATGCACCCTGCATCACACAGGACCTTGCACTGTCAAGTGTCAGACTTGCAACAAGGTGGGTCATCTGACCAGGAACTGCAGAAACAAAGGGCCAGCCACTAGAAGCAACCTACAACCAGTATCCGTAACTTGTCATGCCTGCGGAGAGAAAGGGCACTACAAAAGTCAGTGCTCAAGAGCAAACAACAATGCCCACGAAAGAGCATACTTGCTGAGAGACAAGAACGCTCACCAAGACCCGAACGTAGTCACGGGTACGTTCCTTCTAAACCAACATCTAGCTAGAGTATTATTTGATTCAGGAGCCGATAAAAGTTTTGTATCCATATCTCTTGCTTCTATGCTTAATATCCCACCAATTACACTAGATACCACTTATGACATTGAAATGGCCGATGGAAACCTAGTAGGCACTAATACCGTTATCCAGGGTTGCACTCTGATTTTGCTAAACCAACCTTTCGAAATTGATCTCATGCCGATTAAACTCGGTAGTTTCGACGTATCATTGGTATGGATTTGTTATCCAAGTATCATGCTAGAATTATCTGTGACGAGAAAGTCGTCCACATCCCAATCGAGGTGAAACTTTAATCATCCGAGGTGATCGAAGTAAAACCCGACTAACCCTCATATCCTGTATAAAAACCGAAATGTATATATCCAGAGGATATCAAGTTTTCATAGCCCAAGTAATGGAAAAGAAGTCAGACGAAAAACGACTGGAAGATATACCAGTAGTTAGAGAATTTTTGGAAGTTTTTCTTGAAGACTTACCTGGCCTACCCTCAGTTCGCCAAGTAGAATTTCAAATTGATTTAATGCCACCAGTAGAACCAGTAGCCCTAGCACCTTACAGATTAGCTCCTTCAGAAATGCAGGAATTATCTAACCAACTACAAGAGTTAGCAGACCGAGGTTTTATCCGACCAAGTACTTCGCCCTAGGGAGCTCCTGTCTTATTTAGAAAGACGGATCTTTCAGAATGTATATTGATTAACAGGAGATGAATAAACTCACCGTAAAGAATTGTTACCTATTACCCAGGATTGATGATTTATTTGACCAACTTCAAGGTTCGAGTGTTTACTTAAAAATTGACTTGAGATCAGGCTATCACCAACTGAGAGTTAAGGATGAAGATATTCCCAAGACTGCTTTTAGAATGCGTTACGGACACTATGAATTTCAAGTAATGCCATTTGGTTTAACTAACGCACCTGTTGTGTTCATGGATCTCATGAACCGTGTGTGCAAACCATACTTGGATAAATTTTTGATAGTGTTCATCGATGATACTCTTATCTACTCCTGTAACAAAGAAGACCACGCAAATCAGCTGAGGATAATTTTGGAATTACTCAGAAAAGAGAAATTATATGCCAAGTTCTCTAAATGTTGTAACACCCCCAAATTGGGTCGCAGCGGAATCAGGGCCCGGGGCGTGTTACGTCAATGATCAATAACACAAGATATATATAGAACGACCAAAAAGTCATTTAAAACTGATACATTGGATTTAACAAAGTATTTGTTACATAAGCCCGAAGCTTCACTTGTTCACTTGTTCAAAATACAAAGATTTCTAGCCCATAACAGATATACAAAATGTAATGCGACAAAATCTTTAATGCATGATATCCAAATCAAAACCACCAATGTATCCCTTGCACCTCGTGCTTATTGACCTCCTGAAAAACATTGCTTTAAAACGTCAACAATAATGTTGGTGAATTCATAGGTTTGATAAATCGTATATTGTAGGACCACAAGATTTCCCAAGTGTATGATAATGCAACAGATGTAGACATCATATAAATGTAATTATGTTGCCCTAAGCTCATGACACCGAAGCTCGACATAAGTGAATACAATATAAATTGCCTACATTGCCCATGTTGATGTTTTCTAACCGAACATCCATAATTTAGACATGGTAATACGTTCCGTCTTGTCCAGTGATGCTAATCACCCGAAACGGGCGATGTCAATCCTTTAAATAGATCTAATCTAACATTCGCTGCTCACATCCAGTAATTGACTTGCCATTCATGCTGATGGTCAATAAGGTTGTCGCTACTTAGGCAACACGTAATCATAAAGTAAAAGTATCCACTTGTGTCCAATTGTAAAACAATGAATGTTTCTCACCCCAAAAACTTATAAAACAAATCATGTAAAACGTGGGGCTATGAACTCACCTTGAGTAAGCGTATATCAAGTATAATCCCAATAAAATGACGTCACGTAATGATCGAGTGCACCTAATCAATATAGTCGTATAAGTACTAATCACTTTGAGTATAGTATACCAAATACAATTCCGAATATAGCTCAATCACTATATAATCGTTTTAGTGAATCTGTTATAAAGTTAAAAACGTTTATAAATAGATCAATAGTAAAAAACGACGCAATTTCTTCATTAAGCCCGTTTCTTAGTTTCTTATGTCACAGCTTTCGTTTTATAGACGACTATCAATATTATGACATTTTGTATTTCATGTCCTCTGGTAAACAATACTTTTTACTGTTCCAGTTATAAAGTTATTTTTATAGTTTTAGTGTCGTTTAAAACGTAAATGTCGTTTTTATTCGTTATAGCTTGTTTTTAGCGATTCTTTCGAGCCCGTCTTTGTAATTGTAAAGTTTCTATTTATTTTGATGTTTTCAAAAATTAAATGTTCCTGTATGAACAGTAATTTTATAAAGTATTTATTATACATTTAAGTGTAAAAACTCGGTTAATCATAACTCTCTGTTATCGATTGAAAAAATTTACGATTATTATTGATTTGGAATTCTAAAAATATGTAGGATCTGTTAAAAATAATAAACCTTTTATGTCAGAAGTATTTTATAACTTGTTTTTATAAAATTTATTTTATAAACCCGGTATTAACGTAAAACGTGGATTTGCCGTATCTTTTTCGTTATAAGGCGGTTTTTTGAGTTCTTTACATATTTGGAATCGTAATGAGGTGTACTATCTTTATAAAACATAATATGGCTGTCACCATACACGAACCAAAACAGCCCCTTTGAAATCAATATGTATACTTATTTATATAACTTGTTTTAAGTACTTTTCAACCTAGTAAATTACCACAACCCTTTATAGCCTTATTTATCATATGTGTTACATATAATAATGTCCATATTTTATCCAAGTGTCCATAGTATCAAGTCCTTAATAACACCTTTAAATCACAAATTATTATGTAACTTTTAATTACAAGTTATTAAGTAAACCCTAAATTAACAAGTTTGTACATAAACTTTTTATACATAAACTAAGAGTATACAAGACTTATAATCTCATTATAACATGATATTATTAACATCATAACATATGTAAAAGTGTACAAAACCAAAATCACAAGTATAAGCTCATTTTCCATGATTAAAAGTATCCTAATGGTGATTTTGCTACATAGAACATATATACTAATAAAATCATAAATGTAAATTCATAAAGGGTTTTAGATAACCTTATTATGATGTAAGGTAAAAGATCACAATATCTAAACCCTTGTTTAGATATAAAACCAAAGTTACAATGCTTAGAAAACCCCTGGATCCAACATAGAAACTAATTGTCCTTTTTTCTTTGAATTACCCTTCTTAATCATCCAACCAAGGCTTCAAACCTTCTTGTATCACCTTAGATATGTTCTTAGTTACTTGTATAAGTGGTAAAATAAGTTGTATGAAATTATTGTGGGGCATGTGGTGTTTGCCGTGGCTTATTTAGAGAAAAGGAGAGAAAAAGATGATTTTCTTAAGTGTTTTGAGATTGTGTATGTTAATACTTGTAATGCATGAGAGATATATATGTAGGACTAGTCAAAGATCTAATTCAAAGACCAAAAAAAGAAGTCTATATGGTCAGGGGGGACGGCAAGATGAGGCTTTTAAGGGTGACTAGTGGTCAAAACCACTAGTCATGAGCTAGGTTTATCTTGTACATGGTCTTTATGATTAATGTTGTGTTCTTATTTCTCCTTAGGTTAAGATCATCCCATGAATTCAAGCGTTGTGTTGGCTAGATATTATCTTATTAAAAAAAATGAAAGTATTACTTGCAATGTGAAAGTATAAGTTATAATGTAAGTGTAGTTTTTGTTATTAAAGTGCATACTTGCAATTTGTGTAAGTCTTCTCAGTTGTTTCTTGCACTATCTCTGGATGAGTGAGTTGAACTTCTCCAACCTTAGCCCAACAAATGGGTGAACGACACTTTCGACCGTAAAGTGCTTCAAATGACGCGGCCTTGATGCTAGCGTGATAGCTATTGTTATATGAGAACTCGACTAATGGCAAATGGTTAACCCAACCCTTTCCAAAGTCGATTGCACAAGCACGCAACATATCCTTAAGAGTTTGAATAGTCCTCTCGTTTTGCTCGTCTATTTGTGGATGATACGCAGTACTCATATCCAGACTAGTACCCAAAGCATTCTGAAGTGACCTCCAGAAATTTGATGCGAACCTAGGGTCACGATCAAAAATAATCAAGAGAGGTAATCCGTGCCTCGTGAACACCTCCTTTAGGTACATTCTTGCAAGTTTATCCATCAGATCAGTCTCTCTCATCAGTACAAAGATTGCGGACTTAGTGAGTCGGGTCAAACAATATCAACAAATAGTTGTCTATAACCTTGTGCGACTTAGGAAGCTTCGTGACAAAATCCATAGTGATGTTGTCCCACTTCCATTAAGGTATATCGGGTTGTACCAACAATCCTGATGGCCTTTGATGTTCGGCCTTGACCTTTGCACATGTCAAACATTTGCTAACATAGGTGGCGATGTTTGCTTATGTTTCCACTATTGGGGGCACCAATATAGCTTTTTCATGTCTTGGTACATCTTATTAGAACCCGGATGTATAGAGTATTTTGACTTGTGGGACTCGTACATGATCACAGTCCGCAAATCGCCATAACATGGTAACCAACTCCTGTCATTGAAGCATAGAGTTCATCCATACAGGGTTCCAATTTTTATGTTCTAAATTTCTTTGGATCCTTAGAATTTTCAAGCAACATACCTCCAACATCTTCATTCTTGATGTTCTCTGGTTTCTGTGCTTCAGTATTAAGCATCAAAAATTTGTATTTTGGAAGATTCAATACTATAGTCATGACTAGGCTCGAAACCCTTAATGGTGGCTCTGTTCCTTCTGCTCAAGGCGTCAGCGACAACATTTGTTTCCCTGGTGATAAACGAATCTGCAATCATCGTAATAACTAAGGCATTCTAACAACGGCGCTTTGCTCATATTAGCTCCTTTTAGAGTAAGAATGTGTTTGTAGGGACTCTTGTGATCTATGAACATGTACACTTGCGTTCTGTAACAAATAGGGTCTTTAGAGTTTCAGAGACAAAACTAAACCGCCTTAAGTTCCAATCATGAGGTCGTATAGTTCTTTCATGAAATTTTCAGTTGGGTCGATCATATAAATCTCCTTCTCTCTTTGCTATTCAACACAGCGCCCAAAACCTTTAATCAAAGCATCGCAGTATACGATAAATCTTCGCTTCCTTCTGGTAACAGCCAGAATTGGTTGCATAACATAACTTCTGCTTTCATAATTGGAACGTTGTTTCTTGTTTGTCACCCCACTCAAACTTGACCTTCTTTTGAGTGAGCTTGGTCATTGGTTTGGCAATCTTTGAAAATCCTTCAATGAATCTTCGATAATACCCAGCAAGACCTAAAAATTAATGAATCTCCATTGGTGACTTAGGAGATGCCCATCGATTAATGGATTTGTTCTATAGATGGGTACACAGTGAATACCCTGGCTTGTCACATGTCACTGTGACCGAGTGGAACGCATAAACTTTAGAATCCAAAATTCAATTACTGGAAAAAGTTGCGTTACAACTCTCTTTCAGTAAGAACTCCTAAGATTATAATTTAAGGTGCTCTTCGTGTTCTTGCTTGTTCTTTGAATATATCAGAACATCATCAATAAAGACAATTAGGAATTTATCCAGATATGGTTTGCACACCCGATTCATAAGGTCCATGAATACAGCAGGTGCGTTTGTCAAACCAAATGGCATAACTTGAAATTTATAATGACCGTAACGGGTTCTAAAAGCGGTCTTCGGAATGTCTTCTTCTTGAACCCTCAGTTGGTGATAACCCGACCTTAGGTTGATCTTTGAGTAGACACTCGACCCTTGAAGCTGATCAAATAAATCATCAATTATTGGGAGTGGATAACGGTTCATCAACGTCTGGTTTTTTCAATCTCTGGTTAATCATTTGCACATCGAATCGGATCGTCCTTCGTCTTGGAACAAACAAGATCGGAGCTCCCCAGGGTGAGGAACTAGGTATTATAAAGCCTTTGTCAGATAGTTCTTTTAGTTGCTCCGACAACTCTTTCATTTCAGAAGGTGCCAATCAATAAGGCGCCCGAGCTACGGGTGCAGCACCGGGTATCAAATCGATTTGAAATTCTACTTGTTGAGTCAAAGGAAGACCCGACAAGTCCTCAGGGAATACATCAGGAAAATCCTGGACGATTGGTACGTCCTCAAGTCGCTTCTTCTATGACTTATTGTCTTCCTCATTCCTTTGTATTAACGTTGCCAAAAAGACTAGACATCTTTTAGCTGTATCTTGTGTTTTGGTTGTACGATGGTAGATAAATGTGCAGACGGCCTGTAGTCCTGGTTGCTTACTTCACCGGGAAACAATTAATGTTTCATTCCAAAGGGATAACGAACGATCTTCTCGCCCACAATGAGTGCTTAGGTACTTTACAACAATCCATACCAATTATAGACGTCAAAATACCAAGTTCTAACGGGCCATTAAAGTCTATGTGAATGGGTGGTTCAGGATTATTTAATCTACAACCCTAGGATATTGTTCACCAACCTAAAGTATTCTTCGTCCGGCTAGTTCAACGTCATAATAATGATTAATGCAGTTGGTTGTGATTTGTGATATCAATTATGGGTGCTATATGCTAGTGGATACTAAACTTCTTCGCACAATATCAAATAAGACAGAGGCATAGCGGTTGTTTAGAAGGAACGGTACCACGTCACGTAGTTGGAATTCTGGGTTTTGTTCCTGCATGCCCTACCGCATCACCTATAGCTAGGCATTTCCCACCTCCCAACAAGGTTACCATGGTTGTTGTTGTTTTCAGATTTGGGACATTCCTCTTAAATGTCCCTGAAATACACACTCAATAAACAAGTAGGTCTCTAGCCCGACCAGTAGTTCCTTCTGATTGTTAGCATTGTTGCACTTGCCATAACTCTTACAGTCACTGGGCCAAAATGGACATAACTTCTGTTGCATTTGTTGCATTTGGGAGCACTCGGACCATCGTGGGATAATTTGCATTGTAAGGGCATAGGGGTTTAGATCCCCAATATTTGTTTCTACTAAACAGTTCCCTGCTGACCATAAAGCCCTTCCGGTGTTCTGCCTCTTGTTTTGGTGTTGTTGTTGTGGTTGTTGGTTATTATCTTGCTTTCTCTTGTTCTTTGTCTGACGGTCAGCAAAAGTGTGGATTCTCTTATCCATCACTTCGATTGCCATTTTAGTTGCCTCTTGCATTGTCTTAGGCTTGGATGCTACTATACTTCCGTGGATCATGTTGGGTAAGCCACTGACATATTTCTTAATCTTGTCAAATTCTTCAGGAAACATTCTACCACACAGCAGTGCCAGTTCCTGAAAATGTTGGTTGTACCCTATCACATCGGTACCCTTCACTTTTAATTCCCAAAGTTCGACTTCAAGTTTCTTAATCTCGATCATTGGGCAGTACTTGTCAGTCATTTTCTTCTTCAGTTCAGTCCTGGTCATTGCATAAGCAATGTCATTACCAACAGTCCTAACGTGGGAGTTCCACCACGTTAGAGCATTTCCCAGAAGAGTACAAGTAGAGAACTTGATTTGGTTTTCCCCAGAACAGTTTCTTATGCGGAACACAATTTCCATTTTCTCAATCCATTGAGTCAATTCGACAACTCCTTCTGTGCCATTGAAATTTAGAGGTTGGCACTTCATGAAGTCTGGGTAAGTGCACTCATGAGTGGCTCGCTCGTTTCTCCTAGCACCTATTCCTGAATTGTGGTTGTCGACGCCATTCGTGTTTGCATCACGTGCTGCCAAAACGACAGTAAAGCCTTGGTCAATCATTGCCTAAAGTTGGGCATTAGTGACAGTGGTAGTGGTGGCGACTGTTGCAGCCGGTGTTATTTCTGGGTTTAACCTCGTGGTCCTTCTCTTTGGTGCCATTTTCTTCAAATCACAAGAAATAATACCGTTCATTTCATAAAAATCCTCTAACCAGACTTAACATATACCCAACTAAGGTAATATGAGATATCATCCACCCACAGTGGAAATGTACAACTGAATTAAAATTAATAATGGTGTAGCTAAATCGATATTCATTCATAATAAATTCGATTACAGACATGACATAATCCCACCATTTCATATATAATTGGAAAACATACATGATTGGTTCAGATACAAAATGATCATAACGATTAGGTTACAAGATAAAAGAATATATACAACCTAAAGCCATACTAGCCGGGAGTTACCCGTAATACTTAGTAGGCTCGTATTTAAAATAAATAGCCATTCTCGCTAAGATCTAGGAACTGCTTACCAAGCCTCCTCTTGGTGGCTATCTGGCTGTACAGGACCTTTGGCGGGTTCCTGTTGTCTCTCGAACTCTGTCATCTAAGTCTGAAGCTTCTTCAGTAGCTTTAGTGCCTCTATGAACTACTTCTGCCTCCTACGATTATGAGCCAGCAATCTCTGTTAATCACCGGCCTGCCTCCTGCGGATCTCTTGCTGCCTGTGTCTATAATCCCACTGATGCTGAGGTAAACCACTAGTTGGTACGTAGCAACATAACCTCTGCACGTGCAAGGTCACTCGCGTCCATGGATGGTCCCCAAGTCTCTCGGGACATCCTAGCCTTAGCCTCTATGAGTTTAGCAGTATGTGCATGTGTACGCCTATCCCTAAACAACATGTTGAGCCGACCAGCCAAAAGTTTTTGCTCAGTCTCCTCATCATCCAACCTCGTATAAACCTCGTCTGTGTCCAGCCTAACCCTAGTCTCAAACTCTGTCATCATCGGGCTAAACTCTGCCACATCGATAACTACTGGTGTCCCTTGCATGGCCTCAACTATCTCATCCCAAGAGTCGGTGATCCCATATCCAACATCTCTCTCTTAGATCCGGTTGTGTCCTCTATCCATGTGGCAACAAAACCTTAGTCTGTCTAAAGACCTCCAGTTAGGTCTAGCTGAGTCACAGTAGTGGTTTTAAGTCAGCAGTAGACGAGCTCTCTCCAACCTCGTACCTAGGACCAAGAGCGATTCCTAACCTCTTCCGAGGTAGTAAGGTAACCTCGGGTCTGTCTATTCTACGGCCAGTAGAGAGTAGATGCAAAGGTGGTGTCCTTGATGATGGTGCATCTGGTCTGGTATGGGAGAGTATGATGGGTGGTGGTAATGGTAGTAAATGGGAAGTAGATGCAGCCTCAGCTCTCAGCCTGATCATCGCGGCTTGATAGCCCAATAGACGAATATGACAGGTCGTGATGGAGATAACACAGGCAATGGTGATGATACTGGTAGTGATGGTGAGGAAATCTGAGGTAGTGGTGGTGATACTAGTAGTGGTGATAGTATTGGGGGTAGTGGTGGAGAAGGTATCTAGGGAAGTGGTGATGACCATGAGGAAAGTGGTGAGGAAAGTGGAGTAGGCATAGCAAGAAGTCTCTCAACCTCTTCCCTAGGAGGAAAGTGTTATCGGTCATTTCGTTTAGGTGTCTCTACTTTGATAGGATTATTCCTAGCAGTAACGCGAGGGTATGGGGATGTGGTGGTGGTGTAGTGTGCTCGTCTAGGGTCTAAAAGGCTCAGTTCTCCTCAGCAGGATGGGGCCTGATCAACAGCTGGTAAAGCAACAGCTGTAGAGTCGGCAGGAGCTGGGTGCTCCTCCTCCTCCTTGTCATCAGCCTCAATATCAACCTCCTCATCCTCATCATCATCAGATGGCTCATCCTCATCATCGCCATCATCTCTTCCGTCAGCGGGGGATAATCAGGGCAGGAGCTCCCTAGGGGCCTCGTCGTCATCTCCTCAGAGTAGAATCGCGGAATATAGCCTGGTGAATCAGCAGTAGGTGAGTCAGTAGCAGGCAGTGGCTGCTCCTCAGCTGGGAGTATCTCATCCTCTAGTGGCATGAACTTCGAGTAAACAGGCTCTGGAACAAAGTCTGGTGAAGGTGGGTACTCAGGAACCGGCACATAATCAGGAGATGGCGGGGCCTGAAAAAGCAGCTAACCACATTTGGCTTATGGCGTCCATCGGGCATACGGGTGGTCCATCGACTCTCGGTGATCTGATATCTGGCAAATCCGCAAATGGGCTGGACACAGCAGTGTATGTAACTGTGGAATCCTCAAGATCCGACATGACTGTATCTGAAAATCCAAAATAGCTTATATTAGTATTTAATATAAGACTCTTATAGTAATATACATTTATATCATAACATGTATATCAATCCTAAATGCATTTAGTCCAACCAACTAATGCAACAACAAGTGTATGTATGTATGTCCCGTGCAAACCCCTTTGTATGAATGCAATGTTTAAAAACGGTTATAGTTCAGCAAAAACATTTGACCTGGTTCTCTATAACCTTGGCTCTTGATACCAATCTGTAACACCCCCAAATTGGGTCGCAGCGGAATAAGGGTCCGGGGCGTGTTACTTCATTGATCAATAACACAAGATATATATAGAACGACCAAATCCTCATCATTGGATCCTTATTGATGTCCGTTGGATTAAATGAGTGAGCACACGGATTGCCAACGTGGCATTCCGTGTGTCAGACCATTTGTGCTTCTTTTGCACTTGTTTTAGTGCAAAATAATAGTCCTTGGTGTGATTCTTGTCAGACCCGCGTGTCATTCTTTGTGGGGATTGACCAATGGGAGCTCTTGTATGACGTTTCTTTGTGCCACATCACTGCTTGGTACTCGAATCTTCCTTTCACGGCCTCAATTTACATTTGCCCTTTGTTTTGACTCATGGTTAAACGAGGAAGGTGATGAACAGTGAAAACCACCTTTCCCGCGTTTAAAATTATAAAAGGGTGAGTTTAATTTGTTTGACCCGGGTAAAAATGTGTTGACTTGGGCCGGGTTTTGGGTTAAAAGAAATGGGCCACGGTTTGTTTTGGTTTATTATAGAAAGATAACGAGTGTTAATTCTTTATAATAGAAAGTTAACACCGTTAGGGCTTTAAGGGTTATTTGTGAAATATGTTTAACAATGAGGGGCTGTTTTGGGTATTTTTGGGTTTTGTCATTTACTCTTGCTATCAAATCCCCGGCTTTTGTACTCTCTTTCCTTTCCCGTGTCCGTGTTTGTCCGGCTTTGACCATTTTCTTGTGATTTTTGCTATATCCATACCTATACAATCACAAAGACAAAACAAGCAATATACATGCATTTTAAGCATAATTTTGTCTTTTATGGGCCATTTTTGATTTAAAACGGATATGTGTTTTCACACATATCAGTGTTGTCTTGTAAATGTTGATAGAATGGCTCCCAAAAGGACATCAACATCTGCAGCACCAGCCATGTTTCAGGCTGCCATCAGGAAACTAGTTGTTGATAGTGTTTCCAGAGCTCTAGAAGTACAAACTGCTACCATGGCAAATGCTGACAATACCAATAGAAACACCGGACAGAGTGGAACTCATGTAGTAAGAAAATGTAGCTACAAAGAGTTTATGATCTGTCAACCTTTCAATTTCAAAGGTACGAAAGGCGCTGTTGGCCTCATCTACTGGTTTGAACGAACTGAATTGGTATTTTCCCATAGCAACTGTACCGAGGACTGCAAAGTGAAATTTTCTACGGGTACTCTAACTGAAGAAGCTTTATCCTGGTAGAATTCATTCGCTCAACCTATTGGAATAGAGGAAGCTTATTGATCCGTTTTGGGTTTATTTGGGTCTTTTTAAGCATAAATAGATATGTGTATTCTACACTTATCAAAAATAGAAGATGAATTTTACAATCTGACTGTAAAAGGAAATGATCTCAAGACTTACATTAGAAGATTACAGGAATTGGCAATTTTATGCCAACTATGGTGCCAAATTCTGAGAAACTCATGGAAGTCTTCATCGGGGGATTGCCCAGAAGTATTGAAGGAAATGTTACCGCTTCAAAGCCTCAAACTTTAAAGGAACCCATTACCATAACCCAGAGGTTAATGGATCAAGTAACAAAGCATAATTCTGTGCAAGGAACCAATGATCACAAATGAAAGTTTGATGATAGAAGAACCTTTACCAACAACAACAACTACCAGAATAACCGTAACAACAATAGCAACCGCAACAATGATCACCAACAACAACAGAATAGAAGGCAAGAAACCATTAGGGTTTATGCTGCTACCCCAACTAAAAACAATAGGTATGATGGAAACTTTCCTTTGTGTATGAAATGCAATATGCATCACACAGGACCTTGCACTATCAAGTGTTAGACTTGCAACAAAGTGGGTCATCAGACCAGGAACTGTAGAAACAAGGGGTCAGCCACTAGAAGCAACTTGTAGCCAGTGTTAGTAACTTGTCATGCCTGTGGGGAGAAAGGGCATTACAAAAATCAGTGCCCTAAAGCAAACAACAGTGCCCACGGAAGAGCATACTTGCTGAGAGACAAGAACTCTCACCAAGATCCGAACGTAGTCACGGGTACGTTCTTTCTAAACCAACATCTAGCTAGAGTATTATTTGATTCAGGAGCCAATAAAAGTTTTGTATCCATATCTCTTGCTTCTATGCTTAATATCCCACCAATTACACTAGATACTACCTATGACATTGAAATGGCCAATGGAAACCTAGTAGGTACTAATACCGTTATCCAAGGTTGCACTCTGATTTTGCTAACCCAACCTTTCAAAATCGACCTTATGCCGATTAAACTCGGTAGTTTCTACGTCGTCATTGGTATGAATTGGTTATCCAAGTATCATGCTAGAATTATCTGTGATGAGAAAGTCGTCCACATCCCAATCGACGGTGAAACTTTGATCATATGAGGTGATTGAATTAAAACTCGACTAAGCCTTATATCCTGTATTAAAACCAAAAGATATATATCCATGGGATATCAAGTTTTCGTAGCCCAATTAATGGAGAAGAAGTCAGACAAAAAACGACTAGAAGATATACTGGTAGTCAAAGAATTTCCAGAAGTTTTTCCTGAAGATCTACCCGACCTTCCTCCAATTCGCCAAGTAGAATTTCAAATAGATTTAATTCCAGGAGCGGCACCAGTAGCCCGAGCACTTTATAGATTAGCTCCTTCAGAAATGCAGGAATTATCTAACCAACTACAAGAGTTAGCAGACCGAGGTTTTATCCGACCAAGTACTTCACCCTGGAGAGCTCCTATCTTATTTGTTAAAAAGAAAGACTGATCTTTCAGAATGTGTATCGATTATCAGGAGCTGAATAAACTCACCGTAAAGAATCGTTACCCATTACCCAGGATCGATGATTTATTCGACCAACTTCAAGGTTCGAATGTTTACTCAAAAATTACCTTAACATTAGGCTATCACCAACTGAGAGTCCGGGATGAAGATATTCATAAGAGTGCTTTCAGAACGCTGTACAGACACTATGAATTCCAAGTAATGCCATTTGGTTTAACTAACGCGCCTGTTGTGTTCATGGATCTCATGAACCATGTATGTAAACCATACTTGGATAAATTTGTGATAGTATTCATCGATGATATTCTTATCTACTACCATAACAAAGAAGAACACGAAAATACCTGAGAATAATCCCAGAATTACTCAAAAAGGAGAAATTATATGCCAAGTTCTCCAAATGTGATTTCTGGATCAGTATCGTGCAATTTCTCGGGCACGTGATTGACAGTCAAGGAATTCAGGTTGACCCTGCCAAGATTGAAGCAGTTAAGAATTGGGTATCTCCTACCACACCCACAGAAGTACGCCAATTAGTAGGACTCACCGGCTACTATCAGAGATTTATTAAATATTTTTCGATTGAAAAAAAAAAAAAAAAGCATTTTGACTGAATTAACCCAGAAAAAACAAAAAGTATATCTGGGGATAAAACCAAGAGTCGCTTTCAAATACTGAAACAAAAAATATGTGAAGCTCCAAATTCTTAGCATTACCAAAGGAAACGTTGACTTTGTCGTTTATTATGAATGCATCTCATCAAGGTTTAGGAGCTGTGTTAATGCAATGAGAAAAAGTTTATTGCTTATGATACGACACTCAAGCATCATGAAGCGAAACTATACCTGCTCACGACTTGAATTAGGAGCAGTAGTGTTCGCTCTTAAAATTTGGAGACACTATCTGTATGGCACAAAGTGTACTATGTTCACTGATCATAAAAGTCTTCAACATATCCTTGATCAGAAAGAGTTGAACATGAGACAACGTCGTTGGCTAGAATTGCTCGCAGATTACGATTGTGAGATTCGTTACCATCCTAGAAAGGCAAATGTTGTAGCAGATGCCTTAAGCCGGAAGGAACGAATCAAACCACTCTGAGTTAGAGCATTAGTCATGACCCTTCACCCAAAATTACCATCACAAATCCTCGAAGCCCAAACCGAGGCGATCAAAGAAGAGAACATCAAAGCTGAGAACCTACGAGGAATGGACAAAGCATTTGAAGTACGTCCTGATGGAACCCGATGTATCAAGAATCAAAGTTGGTTACCACTCTTTGGTAATTTGAGGGACTTAATCATGCATGAATCCCATAAATCAAAGTATTCCATTCACCCAGGTTCTGACAAGATGTATCAGGATCTAAAGAAACTCTATTGTTGGACTAACATGAAGGCGATCATCGGTGAATATGTTGGTAAGTGTTTGACATGTTCTAGAGTTAAAGCAGAATGTCAGAAGCCATCCGGCTTATTGATACAACCAGTGATTCCTACATGGAAATGGGAAAGAATAACAATGAACTTCGTTACAAAACTACCCAAAACCTTAAACGGATATGACATAATTTGGATCATTGTAGACCGCTTTACCAAATCAGAACATTTCATCCTACTAAAGCGACAAATAGTATGGAAACCCTCACAAGGTTGTATATAAAAGAGATAGTCTCATGGCATGGAGTGTCGATATCTATTATCTCAGACCGTGACAGTTATTTCACATCCAGATTCTAGCAGTCAATGCAAAGTGCTTTGGGTACTCAATTAGACATGAGTATGACTTATCATCTCGAGACTAACGGACAAAGTGAAAGAACCATCCAAACACTCGAAGACATGCTTCGAGCTTGTGTTATAGATTTTAGAAAAGGATGGGAGAGACACTTACCACTGGTAGAATTTTCTTACAATAACAGTTACCACGCCAGTATTAAGGCAACACCATTTGAGGCACTTTATGGTAGAAAGTGTCGATCACCTGTCAACTGGGCCGAAGTTGGAGATGTCCAACTCACGGGACTAGAGACAATCCATGAAACCATCGAAAAGATAGTACAAATCCGACAACGCTTGCAAGCTGCAAGAGACCGGCAAAGGAGTTACGCCAATGTAAGGCGAAAGCCTTTGGAATTCCAAGTTGGAGATCGTGTTATGTTGAAAGTGTCACCTCGGAAAGGTGTCATCCGATTTGGAAAATGAGGAAAGCTTAACCCCTGGTACATTGGACCATTTAAGATCCTTAAAAGGGTCGGCCTAGTGGCATACATACTTGAGCTTCTTGAAGAACTCAGTAATGTCCATAGTAGCTTCCATGTTTCTAATTTAAAGAAATGTCTATCTGACGAATCCCTCATCATTCCAATGAAAGAGCTTCAGCTTGATGACAAACTCAACTTTGTGGAAGAACCCATAGAGATCATGGACTGAGAAGCCAAGCAACTAAGACAAAGTCGTATCCTTATAGTTAAAGTAAGATGGAACTCTAAAAGAAGACCAGAATTTACGTGGGAACGCGAAGACCAAATTCGTGCCAAATATCCACATCTATTTGCAAACATCACTCTAACATCCAACTAAATCTCGGGACGAGATTTCTTTAAGGTTGGGAGACTATAACAACCCACAATTTTCATCAATGTATTTATCCATCTATTAAATTAGATGCAATTTCCTTAGTGTAATTTCCATCTATTAAATTAGATGCAACCATTTTCATGAAAAGATTTTTGCTTTATTCCATCCATAATGTAACGTAACTTACATTACAAAAGTAAACGAGCTCATGCAACCTACCAATGCCATTTTCATCAACGTTTATATCAAGTAAACGTTATAATATGTCAAGCAATATGTTATAATAACCATTTTTACCATACGTTATATATTTAACGTAAAATTCAAAACATTTATTATAAAACGGCTTTATACGTTAAACGTTTATATCAAAGCCCTAACTATATGTAATGTTTACATACAAAACTAATATACAAGCCTTCAAGGCATGTGTATAAGTGATCAATGCACCAAATTCGAATACATTTTCCCTCTAAAACCCTAGTACAACACTTAAAAGCCCAAAGTACAAGTCGACAATGCAAGAATTCAAATAAGCCTATTTTCCCTCCATTTTTCTAAGGCATTTTGTACCACTTCTTAAGCATAAAATACAAGCTTCCAATGCACAATATTTGAACTATATTAATCCTAAACCCTAACCCTATCTCGTCCTAACCCTAATCCTAAACCCTAACCCTAGATGAAAACCCTAAAACCCTAAACTAGTTCACCTAGTTTCGAACCAAGCAACCACCCTCCCTCCACCATGATTCACCACCATGCATACCACCTTTCTAAGCACCTCCATTACCTCCTTGTCACTACATAGCCACCTTGCACCCCAAGTAAACCTCCTTGTCACCACCCTTGTTAACTGAACCCCTCACCATCTCTTAACACCTTTCAAAGCTAGTCTTAGCTCTCCTTAGTCATACCTAGTAACCCTTGGCCATCATTCCTAGCTCACCTTGGCCACCACTCCACACAAACTTAGCCACTACTCATTTTTGAGCCCTATGTATACACAAACACATACATGCTTCCATAATTCACCATTTAAGCTTCAAACCACCTCAAAATCATGTTCTAATCAAGCAAAGGAAGAGAAGAGAGAAAGTATAAGCTCTTTAGAAGCCAAAGTTAAGAAGGAAAAGGTTCTTGATTCATCTTTAAGCCATTTTCGAACCATATCACCCATTTTTATCCATTCGTGTACTAGTAAGCTTTTCTACTCGTTCTATATGCTCTTGTAATATTTTAGATCATGTATAAATTGAATTTAAGCCACTTGTATAAGTTCTTGAACCACAAACTTATTTGTTTGGTTTTCCTAAACCAAACCGTGCCCTTAAAACCCTAGAACCCTAATTTTGAAACCCTAATAAGCTATAAGCTATAAACAGATCCTAAAGGCTATTCAAATAAGCTCCTTTATCTTTTTTACAAGCTTTGAGAACAAGTTTATAAGCTAGAACCCATTGGGTCTTAGTTTTAAAACCAAACGCACCCTAATTGGATTATCGAGCTCATAAGCTTATTTTTATAAGCTATACCCTTATTAGGCTTGTAAATCTAACATATTTTAGCTTATTATGATAAGCTAAATGCTGCAAAATTGAATTGGATTCGAAAAATGCAAAGTATATGGTTTTTCGACTTAAAATGCAATCTTTTTATACTTTAGGGGTATATATTGTAACATTTTGAAACTTATAAACTAGAGGGGCTGAAAATGTAATTGTCCTAAACCTGAAACCACAGGGGGTTGTTTTGCCATATTTCAAAGTTAAGGGTTTAAAAGGTTTAAATGTTTTAAATATAAAATAAAGGATTAAATTTGTAAATATATATATATACCAAGGGTAGATATTGTCGTTTTCATATTCTTAAGGGTATAAAATGTAATATTTTTATATTAATTATAAAAACATAATTAAATATTATAAGACTCAATTTTATTAAAGCCTGACATATTTGTCGTTATCATTCGTCGATCGAAACACTATAAAATATTATGTTATATATTTAACATAATTTATCATCCACTAGCTTTTGAAGAAACTTAAAAAGATAAAATCATATCATTTAAACTATAACGTATCATGTTACTAGGTAATTTCATGTGAGGGGTTTTTATTTGGGTAGACGTTTTGATGAGTTGCTGGATTTACGATTTAAAGTGTCCTAGCTCCTCAAACGTTTACTACATGGCCTCTGGATTATGATAGCCCGAACAGTGATACGATGTTTTCACGAGTTATTAAACCAAATTAATATTTACATTAAACTTTATGAAATAAAGTTTTAAAATATAAACAATCAAACTAAGACTTGACATATTAGCCCAGGTTGCGTGACGAGGCCGTTTATTTCTAATTGAGTCACTTTTGATGTTAATCAACTACCTTATTAAGGTGAGTTCATAGTCTCACCTTTACATGTTTTCTAAACTTCGTAGGGAGATACATGCTATAAACCATGAATACAAGTATTTTCCAACTGTATGGTATCTTGATATATTATTGCCTAAGTTTACTTCCACTGCCAATATCATTTAATCATGAACCATTAATCATTTGCGAGTGAACGCGAATATTGTGGATAGATCTATCGGGATTGACGAATCATGTTTGTGTTTACCTGTAAATGAGGTAATCAAACGCACTATATTTGAGAATAATGGGTAACTTTGGCAAGTTACCTTTCTAAGGGGACAGTTGTTCCTCAATAATGTCACTAAGGTGATTTCCATGTTAACGTGTTGGTGTCATGAGCTTAGGGCAATAATACTGTTTTCCATGATAATTGTAATTGTATAATTATTACCACCTATGATTACTTATATTCAACCATTTCATTACAAACCTATGAATTTCACTCAACCTTTGTGTTGACCTTTTTAGCATGTTTATCTCAAGTAATTGAGCAACCTTATGGCATGGGTTGTGGGCATTGGACTTGAGGTGTCCAAACTTGTTGATCATTCATACTCTATGTTTTCATATGTATTTTGAGGCCTCCTTTTGTTAAAACTCTAAAATAATTTTGATTGAAAAACTAATTATTTTCCAAAACGTCTCTTTTGGAGTCTTTTTCTTGTTTATGACTGTTGATTCATGAAGTACTACCCAAATTTAGCTTTGCGCTATATGTGAAATAAGGGTGTGTTATCAGATTGGTTATCAAGGGTCGAGAGTCGCGGTTATAGAGAGCAAGGTTAAAACCTAAACTATAACTATTTTTTCCATCCAAGAAAGTCCTCCGTGCCACTACATTTCCCGAATAGTATTTAAAGATACATAACTATTATATAAATAACTTATGTTATTTTACACTGGGTTGTTACAAAATTATATCTACATCTACCCACCCTATTATCGTCCTATCCGGTTCCTGTATTGAGGATGCTTTTTCCTCTACGAATACTCCTAACTATAGCCCGCTTCACCGGACTATTTCCCAGCTTCACTGGGAAACACCTTTTCTGATCCTTCAAAGGATTTATCTAAGGATCTTTTGGCCTCCCTAGCCATCTCACCTTTTGATATGTAAGAAATCACATATCCGTTTTACACTAAAAATAACCCTAAAAAGATGAAAAATGAACAAAAATATGCTTGTATATGTGTGTTTTGTCTTTTGTGAATGTGTAGGTACGGATATTGCAAAATCACAAGAAAAGAGCCAAAACCGGCAAAAATGGACACGGGAACGGAAAAAGTACACAAGAGATGGGAAAGTATCAACAATGGTCAACAAAAGTCAACCTTGGTCAAACCACAAGATGACAAAACCTTTGAAATCACCAAAAAGCCCTTAATGTTAAAACATTTTTCACCAAAACCCCTAAATGAATAACACCGTTAGTCCTTTAATATTTAGGGACTAACGGTCGTTAAATCCAAAATTAACCAAATCCTTAAACCTTTAACCCAGCCCAATTTCTCTTTTATATAATCCCATGGCCCAATCCCTTTAAAATAGCCCAAGTCAACTCCATTTAAAAGCCGAGTCAAACAAACAAAGTAAGAAAAGAAAAAGGGTGCGAAAACGTTTTACTATTCATCGTCTTCCCCCATTTCACCATGCATCAAAATTAATGGGTAAAACCTACTCCCTTCACTTATCCTACATAGCATCAAAGATGCTAAGTACCAAGCTCGATATCAGCATGCTTAAACGTCACCAAAAGCCAATGATTGGCTATCTGACACAAGGAATGCCACGCGTGCACTAAGGAAACACACCAAATGAGGAAAATTATACTGAAAACAGTTCAAACGAAGCACAAAATCTCCAAGGAGTTAGGATTGCCTCGCTGGTAATCCGTGTGATCCTTTTCATCCAACGACTAAAGATCAATATGCAATGATTAGAAGATATCAAGGGTTGAGATCAAGTGGAGCGTGTATGAGCCTAGAACCTTCCCTCTTGGCCTATAAAAGGAGCCTCATCCTCACTTACAGGAGATATCTAGAAGTAGTGTAGGATTTTAGTAGTAGCTTAATTTAGCTTAATAGTCATTTTTAGCTTATTGTTTTTAAATCAATGTCATTTTATTTTTAGCAGCTTGTAATTAGTTTCCTTAATCAATAAAAGTTTGTTTTCATTTAAGCTTAATTTGCAATTCATGTTTCCACTTATAAACATTATAGTTTAAATAAGCTCTTTTGTGTTCAAATAAGTTCAATAAGCTGTCATTTATACTCATAAGCTAGTAGGATACTCAATTAAGCTCTTAAAGCTTAAATGAGCTTATTATCACTCAATTCCACCCTCAAATTACCTGAGCTTAATTTTGGAAGGGAAACCAGAAATGGAAGGGTTTCCATGACCTTACTAGCTTATCTATGATAAGCTAGAGCTTGTTGATAAGCTCATAAGAGCAATTTATAAGCCTTGTTTGTGCAAAGGCAATTGTAAGTTCTCATTTTTCTATTTATAGCTTAAATATGCATTTTAGCTTAATATTGCTTATTGTTTGCTTATTATTGTTTAGAATAGCTTATTTGTGCTTATCATTGTTTATCTATGCTTATTTAGTTCATTTCTTAGCTTAAATCTCATTTTATTAGCTTTTGTTATAAAACAGTTTAAAAATCCAAAAATAGTAGCTAAATCTGTTAGCTTATTGTTTCTGCTTATTTAGTTGTTAAAATCTGCTCATTAGGTCTTATAGTAGCTTAATAATATATGGCATTATAAATCTAAGCTTAATTTCTTAATTTTATAAGCTCAATATGGATTCAATCATTTTAAAAGGGTGTTTGGTTTAGGCAGTACTAACTTAAGTTAGTACTGTCCAGATCCATTTGGCTTTTCAAAGTGATTTAGAATGTCATAATTTAGTTTATAAGATTATGATTTTTAGGTTTTAAGGGTTAAATTAGCTTATTTCAAGTTTAAGTGTTGTTAGTTAGAATCTGGTGTCATTAGTTCAGCTTACTAGGATCCTTATAGCTTAAATATGTTTTAGTTATTTTAGCTTATCAAATTACTCTTGTTTTGGTGTTTTAGAGTTGTAGGAATTAAGTACTTTAGTCTGTTTTTGTTTGATTTGAGTTTTGGTTAATAAAGTGTCAATTGAATCAGATAGTCAAAACAGGCTTTAAGCCATTTTCTAGCTTAAAAATAAGCTTGATAGGATTAGAGTTAGGGTCTGAAACTTGCTGTATAAGTAGATCTTAGGCCGAATTATAAAGTTTAAGGCTTAATTTGTAGTAAGTAGCTTATTTACCATCCGTTGTTAAGTCTGCAATTTAGCACTTTGTCTTTTTTGATAAAAACCAAAAATAGTGTATTCTGCATAAATAGTTTTTTTCATTTAGCAATTTCTTAGCTTATTTGATTTTCAAACTAATTTTTAAAAGCTGTTTTAAGTAGTTTGAAGGATAGGCTTTTAAGTGGTATAAGCCAAAAGTATATAAGGATCCATTTGCTTATTGAAAAATAAGCTCAAAGTTGCTAAATTGTCTGTTTGGTAACCATTTTTGTGCAAAGAGCTTATTTGAATTTTTCAGCTCATGGTTTGTTCTTTTTGCTTATTTCATGCTCAAGTTTGCTTAATAGGTTGGTTGTAGAGTATTGGTAGCTTAATTAGATCTGTTTTCAACTTATTTTAGTTTTCTAGCTTATCTAGTTTATTTCAAAAGCTCAAAAT
>BQNB010069465.1:0-33478 GCA_026074375.1 Tanacetum coccineum | reverse complement strand
GAGATCATCCATAAATCTCATTAGGACACTTATTCATTATAAACTAGTTTCTCACACATTGTGAAAACTAGTAATATCAATTGAGTCCTACGCATTATCCTTGCGATTTTGCCAGAACATCCGAGTGATACTTGAGTATTCACAGTGAAGATGGAAATCCTGCTTGAGCCAACATTAAACAAGCTCATGGTAGTTGACTTGTGCGATTCTTATGCATCAAACTTGTGACAACTAGAAAGAAACAATGGTGCGATTCTTATGAATCAAACTTGTTCCAGGTTATGAATCGACGATTAATGAATTTTTGAATTGCTTAAAACTCTCGATGTGTCACAAAACCACCAGCAAGTGACACATAGATTGATTTTCAAATCAATTTTCTTATTCAATCGGTGAGACAGTAACTCACTGGTTCACTCTTATCATGTTGTCTTTGTCTGCTTTGAGACTTCCAGAAATGAAAAACATGTTGAGTTTGATGAATCTAAATACATATTGTTAGAATGATTCTATACTTCAGCTGAAATCCTTTCAAGGAAATCTTCTTAATTTGAATCTACCCTGAATCACACGTCGACCTCACGATTCAAAGGTACTCAAAAAAACACGGGCGTAATAACAAAGCCATGTTTGTTCCCCCTACTTATTCTAAATTTTTTATTTTAGAATTTAAAAGATGGGACCATGGAGTACATGACCCAGCTGACTACAGATTCATAGCCACATGCTCATATTCGACCGACAAATATAAAGACATCATGAAAGCTCAAGTACATGTTTCAAGACTTTTCGCTACTCCTACCGTACATCCTTCTCAAAAGCCGACGAAGTGTTTAAAGTTAAAGAACTTCGAGAAAGATGCATAATTACAGCTTTCAAGTTATCAAATCAAGAATGGTATGAGCATGTCAGTCCAAAAGTCACAAGTTCACAAGATGGCAAAGCTTACAAGATGGCAAAACAAGATTATGTCGGGTTGATGATCTCAAGTTGCTCAAGATTACATTTTTCACAAACAAGTAAAGATAAAGGAACAAGCTCGAGCCTAAAGTCAAAGATCACTACAACAATTCACAAGTTAAAGATTGAAGTTAAAGACTACGAGCTCAAGACTAAAGTCAAAGCATAGTATGCTAAGTTTAAATTTGTGTAGATTGGAGTGACCTCCCTTAGGGGGAGATTGTTAGGAACAAGAAAAGTCTTGGTCACTTCCAATATTAACTAGTCAAAGCCCGTAGTTAGTCAATGTTTTGTTTATAAGCAAATATGGCCCAAAGGCCTATGGAAAGCCTTACAAGGCCCATGGCCGGCCATATTTGGAGTATAAATACCCTATCCATGCCTTGGAGAGGGTGTTGGTTGGATGTATGATCATTTTTCACCTTAATGCATTTCATGTTCTTTACTTTCTCTCACTAGAAAATACATTCTTCCTTTTACACTTTCTCTCTCTAGTTCTTACTTGAATATTAAAAGATTACTTGTATTCTACAGTTTCTGAATCTAAAACCCTTGCTGCTTTCCATTAAAGGATTGTGAATTTGGAAAAGGATGTCAATGATCTCAAGACGTTTTATCACTCTGAAGTCCCAAATGCCGTCAAAGAGTACCTTGGAACAAGTCTGGATGATGCTCTCTATAAGGTGCTCAAGAAACACGATGCTGATATTATTAAGGAACACTCTAATCTAATTCTAAGCTAAAAAATTTTGATGAAACTCAGAAAGCGATTATTATTACCGAAAACACTGTGAAAAGCACAAAACACAACATCAAGAAAAAGTAATCATGATGGATGCATATGAAAAGAAAGCCAGCAAGAACAGCAAATAGCCAAAGAAACTAACCTAATCACTATCTCCCCCTACTAATCTCACAGGTTTTTGATTCACCTTATCACTGTATCATAAGTTGATCCACTTGCCAAACACCTTTCGCGCCTATCATCCAGTCAAATCTTAGCACAACAGCACTCACGCACACCGCCTCCCGTGACAGCGGGGCAGCCATAGTAAGAATAAGATCAGAGAAAAAACAAAACGCAAACCAACTACCACGTCCCCCACCCCCCTTAGGTAAAAACAAGCCTGTGACTTGATACATAACAATGGTAATCAACGTATTAAAGCAACACAGCTCTCATAAACCCATCACACGCTCACCCGAAAGTCACCTCCGCCACACCCTACCAATCACAACCACCCACCCCGGCACCCCTTTCAAGTGCGCTACCGTTGCTACCGGCTAGTGACCAGGAAGACCCCCCCCCCAACCTAGCACCCCACACAACCACTTTCGTATAAAAAGTGATAACCCCGAAAAAATTAATAACACTCTTATTATAATAACTTTTACAGAAATTTTAAATATATAAATGCGATATATAATTTGACTTTAAGAGACACATTTTCTTCAGCTGTCCATAAGCAACCATTTCCTTGAAGTATACATTTATACTTGAAAATAGCGTTTCTCATATGAATTGATGAAATTACACATATTGAGATTTAAATGAGTCAACCTCATCTAGCTTTTAATCAGATAACAAGCTAGTAGTGTACACATTAGTTTTACATAACAAATTACTGTAAACATACATTTATACACGGCGTAGTTCAAGGCAACATCACACGGCAGTAAATCTTATTTGCAAGCAACCTCCTTCTCTATAATTAACATGTTTCTTGATCAGTAACCTAATATGTCTTTTTCTTGTTTTCACATTTCTGGTACAGTCACTTTAAGCACAGGTACGTATAATTACTTTAATTCCCAGCGAAAAAAAAAAAGTGTGAAAAAAGGACATATTACTGTATTGGATTCACATTTTAATACTCCTCATTGTTTCAATCTTTTCTAGGTTTCAATCTAGTACTTTATGTTACACGTACTTATATGCACTAAAACCAATTATATCAACATTTCATTGTCGGAAGTTAACCCTAAACACTTCATTTAATTAGAAACATTATGTCATAACTAATGCGTGTGTAGTGACATGAAACAGATTTTTTTAGTGATAGTTATCATAGTAAGAAGAACGAGTATGCATCATGTACCTGATAGTAATTCTTCTAATCACGAAGAAGATTCTAGTTCAAGTGATTATACCCCTTCGGCCCAAAAAGATCATCCAACATTTGAATCGTTATCCTTAGTGTGTATAAAGCATTCATCTTGAAGTGCAACAATATATTTTATATAGTTGTCTCACTTACATATATTTTATAGCAGTGTTGCAAAAAAAGGTCTACAAAGCCGATTAATCGCCGATATATACCAAAAAGTAATAGTAAAAACTTTGATGTGTTCCCTGAATGATATGAATAGCGTAAAAGGACAGGGTTAAGTACCTCAGACACACACGATTCAACCACCCCAGAGCCGCTTAATGAAACTTGGTCAACACATAGGATCAACCGTGTCAACGGGCGATCACGCTGGTTTTACAAACTTAGCCGCAAACCTTATCACAACTTACCTGAAGTACATAACACTCACCACGAAAAACATTTTTGATCACTTTATCTTAACTGTATAAAAACTATTCCACAGTCGTTTTATAGAAAGAAAAAACTATCAATCATAACTAAAACTCGACGGAAACTACACAAAACTTTCCGGAAATCCTAAACTTTGTCTTCTGTTGCCAAAAGATGCCAATCATAGTTATCCCGCCAGAATAAACGCAGTTCTCAGTCCCCGCCTTAACCATTAAAAGCACCAAGGTGGACAGCCGCGCACGCTGGCTAACGATTCACGTTTGACACACGATTTTTGTGCAAACCTTGTTTTATTTTGATATGCTACGATCACCTAATTTTTACTAGAAATAAAGTCCACACCATGATTAATCAACGGCGAGACACTTGGTCACTGTTATTTTTAATCTCTTTCTTCCATCGTCTTTTTTTTGTAACAATCATTTTATACATATCATTACTGGAATTCTTTTGATAAAATTTAATGTAATTATATGCACAACTCTTTTATAGCTGGTGTCACAACATGGAGTAATAAAACAATGATAAGATCAAACTTCATGTGCGACAAGATACAAATCAATGTCCAATATCGTCATGAAAGTGCTGAGTAATCAGATATACATACTCAAAAAGGTAACAAAGTTCTAAATAAACCAATTGAGATTTGGGTATTTGATCCTGCCATATAGAATTTAGAAATACACAGACCAGCCTCACCAGGAAACTGACTACAGTTAATTTACATGCTAACAATATATAGTCCTCATTTATAATCTATACAAAAGGAAGTGATTTGGCACTCTACTTTTATTTTAGCCATAGCACCACAAATCGTAACATATTGGATATTTAGGTATCTGTAGTTCATTACCGTGTCATTTAGTGGTGTATGACTTAAAAAAATGATGCACAAATCAGCTTCCTTAATATAATGCATGACACTTGATACTGCATTTTATTTCTATTTATCAATAACATTTGATTCACTATCTCGTTACATTCTTACATAACCATATAGACTTATCTATATACAGCATATTTGACGCTGAAGCTTCTTTGAATATTGTAACATCAATATGCCGTTGTAAAAAACAAGTGAGTTCAGAGGTTCTCGAGATCGATGATGATCATAAAGAAAAGTATGAACTTTATTTTTCCAAGACAAAAATGATTTTAGTTGAAGTAATATTTAGATTCCTTAGTTGTTGGTGTTTTTTTATTAATAGATAGTAATTACGGCGGGAATGGCCATTTTACCATTCCTTCAGAGTTGGCACAGAACTGAGTCTGCCTTTTATTTTGTTTCTTCTATTCTATGGACCACTTTACTATAATTTATTTACTTGTATGTTCTATTTAATGGGCTCATTATACTTTGACCATGGATTCAAACCATTCACAGCGGGATCGTAGCCTGGTGGGTCTATGTTTAGTACAAAATAAGTGAGCGAGGTTTAGAATGAGACTCAAATCTTTTGTTGGTTATGCCGCTCAAAAATGATTGAGCGTACACAATAGTCTTGTACTACATAGCAAGAGAAGTGATGATTTCCTACCCAATCAAAAAAAACTGATAGCTTTACCGTGGAACCGGATTACCCACGGTAGACTCCGCTTGAAATAAGTAAACATGTAGAGATGTAGAGTATGTGTATGTAAAGTGAGAACATCGTGACGTAGCTCATAGTGTTAGGTAGGTCCTTTTATAAGCGAACGAAACTATCTAAGGTTTCCTTGATATTTCGCTTGTTTCGTAGTAGGCCGGAGTGGGTACCCTTTGTCGGGCAAGTTCCGCAGTAATCCGTGTTGGCGGACACATTGTTTTCCGTGAACAAAGGTTCCTATAGTTAGGTCCGCGTCCGCTTTGTGTGTCTGGGCCGTGACCAATGCAGGATTGGGTTTAGTTTTCAAGTGTCCCAATGACTTCTAAGTTGGTGTATGTCGAGCTAGAAAGTAGGCCCGAGTGATGGGGGGGGGGGGTGGCTCAAGCCAGGAGGCTGTGGTATACCTACTAAGCGTCATCAAGTCCTCCCAGTTCTAGTATGATATTGCCTTGCGGAACCATAGTCTGCGTAAGTGGTGATCATTGCTCATGACTTTTAGTTTTATTGCTAATAGTTTTTCGCGCTTTCGAGATCGTATGCATCTCTCCGTGAAAGCTTCCTCATCAAGATCGGTGACGTTAAGTGAAGGCGTGGACGCGATAATTTGCCCTTTTATCTTCTGACTGATAGAGACGTATTTACAGCTGTTTTAACTGTTTCTCCAGGCAAGACTAATCGTTGATCTCAATGATGATGGATAACACTTGCATCATCTTGCTAACATATGTAGAAATATAACTACACCAAGTGTCTAAATTCCCCCTCTCATTTTTACTGTTCCTCTTCCCAACCGTTAACTTTCCACCATATGTTAACATCTTCAAGCTTTCATCTTTAAGCATAGACTCCTCAGGAACCTTGTATACTCTTGTTTTCTTGTTTTTTAAGGTTCTTCAAAACTTCAGGTTTGCATTTTTCCTCATTCATCTTCCTAAATTGCCAACTTTGCCGCTAAACATTCTATTATGACCCAAGAGATGGTAGATAACTTTTGTAATGACTTTTATATTCCGGCTGCGGTTCATCCCACTGCTCCAGGGCGTGGCAAAACTATTACCCAGTTCCTAGCCGGTAAAGTAGGTGTATATAGTAGGATCTTTGACGTTTGTGATTATAGGATACCGTTTACAATTTTTTTTATGGCCGTTCTTAAGTACTTCCGTGTGCATATTTCCCAACTGTCGCCCTTTGGTGCGGCCCGGGTGTCTCATTTTGAGGTCTTGACGCGCGTTCTTGATCTTGCGCCGTCAGTATCCGTAGTCCATGCCTTCTATACCCGTTCGTATAGCGATGGGCTATTTTCTTTTGCTAAACGTTCCCCTTCGGCTCCGTCTTGTTTTCCAAAACCTCCGGATTCTATTAAGAATTGGTCGGATCATTTTATAGGGTTGATTCTTGCGTATTCCCTATTTCCGTTCCTTTGTATACGGGAGGTGTTTCAGAAAAAGATCCGGCTCCCCATCTTACTGCTCGTCAGGAGCAAACCGTTAAGCTTCTTGGAAGTCATAAGGCTTCTTTCCGCCGGTATCCGGAGTGCTTCTTATGCCTTGTGGGTTTGAGTCCGTACTATCCTTTTGACGAAAATTCTTATCCGGCTTTTGAGTATCCTGACAGAACGGGTGGGTGTTATTTTCCTTGGGTAGTAGTATCTTTATATCATGAAACTTGATTATTTGATGTTTGTTTTGTAGAGATGGGCTTATTTGACTTCATCATGACTACTGACCCTCGGAAGGTCCAAGCGGTGGAGGTTTAGAAAAAAGACAACCAGGTGAAGCTGCTGGAGAGCACCAAACATTGCTTTATGTCTCTGAAGGCTCCTGCTGCTGGGGGTAGCAGTTCTGCTGTAGTTGCGGAGGTCCCTGTTCTGACTGAGGAAAGGCATGAAAATGTTGTTGCGGAGGACGCCTATCTGGAGTTGGCAGATCCGGACGAGCAGGCTCAGGAGGAGGAAGTTGTTAGGGAGCAACCTGAGAAGGTAAATAGGAAAAGACTGGTGAAGCGGAGCGACGCGCTCCCTGCTAAGAGGTTGAGGAAAGATTACCCTAAGCCTGCTTCCAGTACCGGTGGTAAGACTCTTGTCGAACTGGAACAGATTATGCCGGCAGGCTCTCGTTTGTTAGACTGGGACCAGCCTGCCTCTCCCCCTGTTGCCTCTTCTTCTCAGGAACACGAGGGTTTTCTGGATTCCTCTGCCCAAACGAACTTCCAGATTCCTATTACTGTGGAGAGGTATATATACTTATCCTTAAATGCCAACTGAATTTCCGCACCCTTCCTTGATCATTAATTGTTTGTTTATCCTTTCAGTTCTAGCACTTTGAGTGTTCTGGTGGATGTTACTGCTACCGCCACGCCTTAGCGCATCTGCGTGCATCGTTAGCTTGTAATATCCTGTCCGGATAGCCTTAGCGACCACGGATCTAGGGCCGGAGTGCATGCTGCAGGATCTTTCGTGTATCTCTCTAAGGACGTAGTTTGCCTAAAGTGGTCCGACACACCAGAGCCATGGCCCTAAGAAAGATTTCTTATATAAAGTTTCATTGATCACGACATACCTAGATGCTTTGCGACGTACCGCCCTTGCTTTCTTTTTGTCTTTCGGAAGGATTTTCTTTGTAAGATACTCGCATATAGGTGTCATCCATGTATGCCCTTCCTCCTCTACTATAGCGAGGACTTCCTTCTCGTTAATAGACTTCTCCTTTAATTCCTCCACAAGTACTTGCTTGCTAAGATGCGCGAAACTTGTAGATGCAATCTTGCTTAGGGCGTCCACCTTTTTGTTCTCGCTCCGCGGCACTTGCTTGATGGAAAATTCATTGAAGTTACTTGCGAGTGTTTTTACCTTTTCCAAGTATTGAACCATGACTGACTCTTTTGCGACATAAGAGCCATTGACCTGGTTGTCTACAAGCCGTGAGTCTACATTTTCTTGAAGGTTTTTTTTTGACAACCTACATTTGTTTCTGCGATCACGGAACCCCACTATTAATGCTTCATACTCCCCAGCTTCGTTTTAGTGGCCCTCAAACCTGAACCTCATGGCAATATGTAAATTCAAAACAACCCCTTCTTCGCCCGGGTTTTGTTAGTATCAGTCCGGCTTCCAAAAACCGTCTATACAGGAGGACCCCGTCTGTGAACAAAGTCTAGGGATTCGGTAGCTTCTTTTTTTTTGTCTCTGCATGATTTCAACTGGGGATTCTCACCTCTGGTCGTTCTAATGATTGGGGGGGGAAATCCCGCCAATATATTTGCCCTTTAAAAATTGATGTCCCTTAGGCCTGTTATTGGGATGCAAATATCACTTCTAGCCCTCAAATTCTTGTCTTCCTCTACTTAGGCATCCTCCCGCTAATTTTTCCCTGATTTTGGGACAACAGTTTGCTTTTAAATCCCGTCTGATCCGTGATTACTACAATTATGTGTTCCTGGAAGTATCTTTTCAGCCGCCTGCTTGCACTAAGCAAAGATAACACCAATTTTTTCATGGGGGTGTAGTTGATCTCCGGCCCTCGTAGGGTGCGGCTTACAAAGTACACCGACATTTGTTCGCCTCCCATTTCGGTCATTATGACTGCGCTGATTGCTTCCTTGGCCGCGGCTAAGTACATGATTAACTCCTCATTTTCCTTTGATGCGGTCAGCATTGGGAGTTCCGCGATGAGTTTCTTCATTTGTTTGAAGGCTATTTCGGCTTCCAGAGTCTGTAACATTTCTCATTTTCAGGTTATTTACAACTTTAATAAATTCCATTATTTATTTTTAGAGTTTTACGCGTTCGCTTTTAATTATTATCTTATAGTTAAATCGCGTAAACTAAAAATCAATGATCAATGTAAACGGACATCAAACAAATTAAAGTTTACATCAAGCAAGTGTTATATGATTATTAGGAGTATAATTTATAACTTTTCATAATTTATTTTTGTTGGTTACGTAAAACGCTTACGTTTCGCAATAAATTACATTCGGTCATACCCGGAAGCACCTTTACCCATCTACACTCAAACAAATACCCACATTTCTACCCAATACATAAAATTTAATCAATTCATCAACCTATAAACCCATATGGCCGGATATAAGGCATTTGCACAAGAAATAAATCACTTAATCCCCACTAGCTCTTCCACCATTATCATAAGTCTTACATAAGTTGTACTTTGACCCAAGTTACTAGAAATTGTCCCATCTTGGTACCCTTGCACCCTTGTGAGCCATGGCCTCCTCCTAGGGAGGAGGAGAGCTCTTTGCCTTTGTACTTAAAACCACTACTACACATGGTTTGGATTTAAGGTTGTTTAAGGTTTCCAAGATGCTATAAAAGGCAAGCCTTATGTCAACAAGTTCATACTCTTCCCATTTACAAGAAAAACATATTATCCTCTCTCTTTTTTTGATCAAAACCCACGGCACACTTTGGGAGATTAGGGTTTCAATTTAATCTTGCATCCAAGGCATTCCAAGCATTTAAGTGTTCATCCTAAGGTTACCTAAGGTTACTCAAGGTGTTAACAAGCTTGGATTCGGGTTTAACAAGGAATTATCAAGAAAACATATTTAGGGTTTTCTTGATTAGGGTTTTGATTTTGAAGGCTTGGTTAGGGTTTACATCTTGTGTTCATCATCCTACTTGTCTTCTACAAGGTCCATTTAAAGTATTCCATGTTCATTCATTCATTTCCTATTGTGTACATACTTGTTGTATAAGTTAATCACCACCTAGATTCATTTTTAAATTATATAGAGTGTTTGATGATTTCATATGAACAAGTGACATGAACATTTAGAGGACTTAATACATATGATGTCTACCATATGTCAATATGCTTAAAATAAGAGTTTACAAGTGTTGAATAGTTTATATAATTATTTGTTAAGTTTTGATTATTTACTTAATTATAAAGTTCATGGACTTAAATAAATATGTTGGACTTATTTCATGGACAAAAAAGGACATATATGGGACTATAATATTATAACTAAGATGTGTAGTCTTATAATGAGAAGGACTGTGATAATTACATAAGTTTCTTAATACATAAAACAAGTAATTAAAAGTTATAAAACAGTTCGAAATTACCTGTAAGCCAAACAGTACCTGGGACAAATTATTTTATTAAAAATTGGGGGGGTTTTTTTTTTTTTAAATAATACATTTCATGACGATCGTAAGCATGTAAGAAACTCGCAAAACGGATTTATAACGAAGAAGATATGACATTTCCAAGTTTACGTAAATATTAAATGTATAAAAGTGATTTTATAAAAGTTATTTTATAAACATACCTACTGTTTCAGATCTGATTTATAAAAATTAATATTTTATAAACATAGTAATTTTTATGACGAATCCGAGGACATAAGAAACTCGAGAAACGGAATTAAAACGAACAAGTTACGTATTTATTAAGTTATATATAACTAATTATATAAAAACAGTTTTTGTGAACTGTCATGAACAGTAAATGTTACTGTTCATCAGAGGTTAGATTTTTATAAATATGATATTCTGATAGATTTTCTTAATACGAAGTCGTGGACATAAGAAACTTGAGAAACGGAATTAAAATGAACAAGTTACGTATTTTATAAGTTACATATAAATTAATTAATAAAAAACAGACTTTAAGAACTGTTATGAACAGTAATTGTTACTGTTCATCAGAGGTTTAATTTTTATAGATATGATATTTTGATAGATTTTCTTAATACGAAGTCGTGGACATAAGAAACGTATAAATCGGAGTTAAAACGATAAAGATATGAGGTTTTAAAATCACGCGCACTATTTTACTTTATACAGTTATTTTATAAAACAATTAATAAATAAATGAAATATCATTATGCGAAATTAAATAAAAACATAAATCAATTATTTTTACAAATGAACATTGGCTAAATAAAAATAACATTTTTCTTGCCGAGTGAAGTACATATTCTTTTATTTAACAAAGTATGGTTACATTATTAATTTCAACTTTTTAAATATTAATAAAAACTATCAGCTGGTGGCGTGTGACTCATAAATAACATGTGAATGCTTTATTATAATATAATACATTATACTCATACGGCCTATAATTAATTAGGTTGCATTCGGATTGCCGAGATGATTCACTTATTTTGATTTAGATAATCAATCAATCACGTACGTGAGTTTATAATATAGCACTCCCCTTTTTCACTTCTTGGTTTTAACATTACTTTTACAATCTCAGGGGAGAATACATGCGCCATACAACTTATTTACATGTTCGGTTTACAAATATCTTTTACATATTATTCTAACTAACACTTGGTTTACATACTTATTTTGCAATTCATTACAAACAGAACCAACAATTACATCGGTTGATTACAAACTTGGTTTTATAACCTGTCACAAACACAATACTCATTTTGCAATACACGTTTACGAATTGTTTAGCATAACACATTCAAAACTCAAGACTTGATTTTTATCACAACCCTTTCTACTTATTGGATTAAGTACTCAAAGCTATATACGAATACCACATGGTTAATTTTTATTGACACAATGTTTTCGGTATCATATCCTTTTACATGTGCCTAAATAACATAACCCAAACCACCATTGGCCCATTATCAATGAACGTGAAATTCTTGCACCGGAGGACCGCGTTGAGGAAGCGCGAGTGTATAAATACGAACCCTATTTGGGATTGACATCCCCTGTTCGAGTGAGAGTAGGTCTCACTAGTTTTCGACAGTCTACTAAAAAACACAATGCATAAATGTTGGAGCAATTTAGGATGTTTACGGGTTGGAACAGTTACACGGGCCTTTATTTTGACATTAAATTGAGCATACATAGATGTTGAGCTTCAGTGTCATGAGCTTAGTGCAACAGTAGATATTATTTATGTGGTACTGTATCTGTTATAGTAGACCTATACATTTTGGAAAATCAACGATTTCACTGTCTATACTACTTATTGAACATTATTAATTTCTGAACATGTTTCATTATATTGCGACGAAGCAATAAACACTAAACTCTTTTGGTTCTACATTTACTCTTACATTTTTGGCGATTATTATAAGGATTGAAATAATCATACACAACCCACCTTAAAATCTTTGATTCCAACAGTTTACATTTATACTTACAAAACTCATGAACTCACCACTCTTTAATGTTGACACCTTCAGCATGTTTTCCTCAGGTGAAATAGAATGCTTGCTTACTTGATGTGCATTGGAGTCTAAATTTGATAAAGATTCATTCGATGGAATTACTTTCTTACATACAAATGATCCAAATCTCGTTGTATTACTTTTAAGTTTTTCATTGTGATGCAATTATGGGACAAATGTTATATCAATTTCAAGAAAATCAACGAGATTACTTTTCAAACGACACATTTAGAGGTCGTTCTCTTGTATCCTGAGCTGTTGTATTATGAAGTAACGCCCCCTGACACATTTCCGCTGCGACCCATTTTGAGGGTGTTACATTTTGGGCTAGTTGACTAAGTGGGCTAATGGTGGGTTATAAATGGGCTAGTATTAAAAAATGATTATTTGATTAAAAAATCAAGATAGCATTTTGTTGTCTTTATTTGATTAAAAATTATAATATCATACTACGTAAAAGTTTACGTAAATAAGTTATTTAGTCGTAAGTTTACTTGTCGAAGACAAATCACTTAAGGTATGAATATGACATTATAAAACGTAGTTAATGATCAAAGAAAAATATTTTTTTTCTTGCATTCAAAATTAATCATTTACATGAACAATTGCTAATCAAATGATTTTAAGTAAACACATGATTAATTATAAACTAATTATATTAATTAAGAAGACAAAATAAGATTAACCATAAATGAAAACAATCTTTTCAAATCATTGCAAATCTAGAAAATCTTTTCTTTTTCATGTTAAGAAATATTTTCTTCTAGAAGAATCTAAAATATCTGATGATTATTAAGGTAAAAAAATATTTTGTAAAGACTTGGGGTTAATGACTAAAATACAAAATAACAGCTAGCTGCCTCACACAGATCTACCATAACCAAAGACAGATCCAGGCTACGGCAGATCCGTAGATCCGTGTAACTGACTTCTTGGCCATAATTTGAATTTCAAATTTGCCTATAAATAGGAACCAAATGTTTTCATTTGCTTCACCCTTTTCCAACTTTTCTCTTGCATATTTATTTTCTCTCATACATTCTTTGATCATTATACTTGTTATATAATCCATTACAAGTGATCCAATCATTCCACTCTTTAGTGAAGAACACAAAGAAGACTTCAAGCTTCAAGTGTTATTAGTTTAGTAGAGTCATCACACTTGTGATATTTATCCACCTTCATCTATTTGTCTTGTGTTATCATATATGTATCATAGGTTAGTATTTTAGGCCTTAAAATACGTAGTGTGTTAGATTGGTTCTATCTCGAAGTAGAACTCGGTATTTAGCTTAGTACCGGAAAAAGTGTAAGCGACGTGTACGGTTTTCTCCGCCTAAAGGGAGCTTGTTGACATAGTGAAGAAAACTCTCGAGTTGGGTACTCGGGGAGTGGAGTAGGGCGAAGAGGAGCTTCGTAGCCGAACCACTATAAATCATCGTGTCTTTGGTTTGATCTTTCTTATCTTTACTTATTTACATTTTACATTTACTTATATATCTATTGCATCGCTATCATATACCTATGTGTATATCTATTGAATTCACATAAGTAGACAATCTAAGTTTTATTTTTAAAACTAATAAAAACTATTCAACCCCCTTTTAGTTTCCACAATATAAAATCCTTTACCACATTGGTGTCCTACATGACATCTAATCTCAAATCCAAAAAATGTAGCTCACACAACAACATATAGCAACATGACATCTAATATGAAAACTATACCGCTTAACACCAACACCTAGCCCAGTAAATTGTCTCGTTAAAAATACATCATGTACCCGTGCCATCCCTATCATGTTTTGCATAAACTTTGGCCCACATCCTTCAAAGGAATCTAGCGGCAACGACATCACCGAGAACATGAAATATAAACTCAGAAATAAAAACATATACATAAAAACTCTAGGGTAATGAGGTGCACATAAAGGCATCCTCCCCAGACAAATGCACAATATTGTAAACCATCGATGTTAAAGACACAATGCGTACCTGTGATTTTGCAAGCATATTTTGCATAACTTGTGATAACCGGTGATTTTCCTAGGTAATAGCAACTTAAAATACCATGACTTCATATTTTCATAATACTATATCATTGAAATTCTAGAGCTCAAATCAGATTTGACTTGTGTTGACTTTTACTGTACGTAAACCGTTACGGTATAACCGGCTATCAACCAACGATTTCCGACAATAATAAATATTTTATTCCAAATTTCTATTTTCTAAACGTCTAAGATCGCATTTAATCACTTACCAGGAAACCTTTCCGCGCTCAGCGAAAAACGTCACACAACGCGTACCGGCACGACATAAATTAAATCTTATGTCTAATTATCCCAAATAATTAAAATAAACTTATTCTATAAGTTATTTCATGATTTCTTACAAACTTTCAAACGCGAATTTCCGGGTTTACCTTCAGACTTAACGGAACAAGAAAACTACATAGAAAAAATTAAACAAAAATTGCATGGGATCCCTTTTGTTCCTAGTACCCCAACCGGGCCCCTAGGGGACAACATTTGCAAAAATGTTGGAGCTCATATGTACTATGTTTTGTCTATTTTTCATTTCAAACACATACACACACACATCAAGGATAAACATCCAAAATATTTTTCTCTCCCTTTCTTCTCTTTGGGATCGTACGACACCAACACACATAAATCCATACACTTTTCAACTTTTATCAAGAACAAGGAAGCTCAAATACATACGGGTTTGATTCTAGTAGTCGTGGGTAAATAAAAACAACGTTCGAGGTGTGTGTTCAAGCTCTAATCCTCTTCTACAAACCCTCTTTTGTAAGTATGAATCTTCTTAAATCCCTTGTACTTTTATACTTATAACCTTGCGTAAACAATGGTTGTACAAACGTTTTCTAAAAATTTAAACCTTAAAAACTACAAAATCATAATAAAAGGGTGCGTTTGGGTCGTTAGAAATAAAGAGGAAAACATAAGGAAGTGTCATTGTTATATTTTGGTTGTGGTGGTGAAATAACATTTTGTGTCAAAAAGCTTATAACTTATTTTTGACTTATAAATAAACTTTTTATGGCTTATTCGAACTAATTCTGGTCTCGGTTAAAAAAGGAAACAAAAAGGGTTTTTGTAATTTGGCTTATTCTTAATTCTCGGCTTATTTTCTAGCTTATTCGTGGCTTATTGGGCCTTTTAGACTCTCGGCCCAATAAGGAAAGAAATAAGTCGTAGCTTATTTCGTGGCTTAATGGTCTCGGCTTATATTTTTGGCTTATAATCTAGCTTTTGATACTAAAGTACTTATTTGATAACTTATTGGACTCGTTATTGGGCTCACTATATCTTTAAGTGGTTTGTTGGGCTTATGCGTGTTAAACGGCCCAACAAGGCCCAATGATATCTCGGCTTATTTTTGGCTTATTGATTTAACTTATTTTAATGAACAAATGCTTATTTACTTAACCTATTGCTTATTGAACTATTTTCGGGCTTATTGTATTCTAGAATATTTGTTTGGGGTTAATGGGCCGAAAAGCCCAATAAGGTTCATAAAACTTTCGGTTATGTACATCGGGCTAACTAGAAAACTCATATTGGGCTTTAAGGCCCAATGAATAACGGGCTAATCATGGACTATATACTTGTAAGACTATTAATGAGCTATAAGGCCCAATACCTAATGGACTAAACTTGGACCTATTTAAAATGGATTAACGGATCAAACAAATGTGCTAAATTGGGAGTAGTGAAATTTGGACTAATGTTGGACTTATGACCCAATAGGTGAAAAGCTAGTAAACTTAAAACGTTTAAAACGGGTTTTGATCGATTTATACTTATATAAATTCATAGTAGTTTAATATGTCATTTGAAAAATGTTGTTTGATAAAACGTGGGTTTTAGCATTTTGCCGGAAATTGATTATTTGATGAAAAATATTGAAAATGAGGTTTAAAACCTTGGGAACCGTTTACAAGCAAATGGGTCATGTCGAAATTTTATTGAAAATATTATACTTAGGAATACTTTTACTAAGACTTACTTTCTTAAAGATCAGATAAAAGATGAAATAATAAAATATTATTATTTTAATATCCGACTAAAAGACGAAAAATATTAATTTGATGAAAAACTTCTATTATTTATAGGCGTCTAAAACATTGTTAACATTTATATCGGGAACGTTTTATCTAAATAACTTGGGGATCGGATAAATAGCCGAAGCATATTTAAATTCTTATTTCTTTATTTCTTAAATTCTTATTTCTTAATTTTTATTTCTTAAATTCTTATTTCTTTATTTCCTATTTCTTAAATTCTTATTTCTTTATTTCTTATTTCTTAATTCTTATTTCTTTAATTCTTATTTTTTTAATTCTTATTACTTTAATTCTTATTTCATTAACTCTCACTTACTCATCAATCACCACACAACCAAGATACAAAAAAACCTTTTACAATATTTATACAAATTATTTTACAAACACATGCATTATTTCATTTTCATATAGCACATCTTTAAAATAAAACTTCGTTAATAGGTCGTGGCCGGATACCGTTGCATGTCATTTTGTGATCATCTACTTTCAGCTACTTTCATTTTTATTTGAGGTGAGTTCTCGTAGCCCTATTTTCAAACTATTTTCCTTAGAGAAAAATGGTACTCAAATCTATTTCAAACTTTTTACTTATGTGCTAAAACTAATTCTATGTTTTTGGACAACGTTATGTGCCTATAATTGCGTATGTAAATGTTGTTATATATGTTCATGCATACTATGGGGTACATAACTAAGAACTATTTTACCGACCTATGTAGCTCCAGCTGATAGGCGATAGGTGCGGATGACTATAAGCGTTTGGACCATTGTTGAATGGTCGGTATGACTTGATTGCTATGATATTCTATGACTACTATGATTGCTATTGGATTGCTATGTATACTGCTTGCACTCCGCTATTATATTGCACTATTGTCGTACTCAAATTCTGACACAGCAACTGGGTTTATACTCTAAACCTACGAGCTCACTAACTTTATGTTGACCTTTTCGAGTATCATTTTCAGGTGATCAACATTTACAAACTGAAGGTACTTGAAACCAAAGTTAACAAACTTCCAAGATGCTTTTCTAAAGACAAGTGTTTATTTCTATCCAATATTGTATTTTGTGAAACTTTGTAAACAATTTTCTTGTAATAAATTATGATGTAATCTACTATCTTATGCGATGTCTCTGAAATGTTGCACCTCGTGTTTCCGCCTGAGACGGGGTGTGACATAACCCCTGACCACGTCCTGCACAGAATTTGACAAAATCACAGCTAAACAGATTACCAAATCATGGAATATCTACAAACATATTGCATAAGATATACGGAAAACTCTATCGCCTAACACCAACGGCCAATGTCGTAAACTGTTACCGTTAAAAGTAGGATACATACCCGCACTACGAGCATGGTATTTCGCATAAACTCTGGCATGCGGCGTGCACAAAAATGTCACGGCAACAACATCATCATGAACCTCAATATATAAATCCAGGCATAAGAACATATACGTATTAAACCCTAGGACTATCAACTATGCAGAAAACCATGATGCCTCATACTAATATTCGATACTGTAAACCATTGACGTTAAACATACAATACGTACCTGTCCTTTGGACAATATGTTTTACATAACCTCCGGTGAGCAACCCGCACATAAGGACATACATAAAAGCGTACCACCCATCATTATACACAACTTATGAGACCGCGACTTTCGAGTCGTGATGCTTAATAATCGGTCTCGTGATCAATGCACTGTTGGATCTCCTCATGTTTGTCGTCACTTTTCACGTCATGATGTATGCAAACGTGTAAACATATAAAGTACAAAGATTTTCAGATGATTTACAAAGTATGAAAACGTGTAAACACATAAAGTATGAAGTGTAACAACCGTGATTTAATCAGGATAATGATGCCTTTATAAATGGCTAAGAGTTCATTGTGTGATTTCTTGTGTGCTATGTGTTATATATATGTGCTAAGTAGTTTGAATAGGTGTATGATATCATTTAGAGGTGTATGATCATCTCATTTTGAGTGTGGTTTGTGTTTGGTGAGGAGTATTCCATTTGATCATGTATAGTGATAATGGAAAGAGTGGCGTATCTCATGTAATGCTACGTCAATAGTTGGATGATTTTGTGTTAAGCATTTATGAGAAATGTAGTATGATGGAAATAATTTAAGTGAGTGAAATTTGACGAATTAAGGTAGACTTCCTAAATATAGAAAGTAAAATGTAAAATGAGAAGTTGTTTTTAGAAGGTTGGTAAGTTGCGTTTATGCAAAAAGATTTACCCAAATTAGCTTAGGTTTTTATGAAAACTTAAGGTAATAAAGATAATTAGTTAATTAATAAATAAATAAAATAAAAAACAATTATAATTAAAAGGGTGTTCGACCAGTTGGGATAAAAAGAAAAAAAAGAAAACAAAGTTTGACTTAAAATAGAATTCTATTAGTATAAATACCAAATTAATAAAACCCTAAATTATTTTTTCTCTCCTCCCCTCCCTTTGATTTGCCGAACCTTCAAGAGAAGAAAAAAAGAATTTTTTTAATCAAGAACAAGTTGGTGATTTAGTGTTTTAAGAATCAAGGTCTAGGTATGTTTCAATTAAGCTTTTGTTTAATCTTTCTTTAAATCATGTAACAATTAATATGATGGATCATTAGGGGTTTTAAAAACTTATGTAATTAGGGATGTTTTAATCATGCTAGAGCGATTACGGTTTAATTAGGATCATATTGGTGTAAATGGTTAGGGTTAGATCGCGTTAATTTATGATATAGAGTTGAGCAGAATTTAGGGCTGTGTTCAACTGATGATATCTTGATGATAAAAACGTGTTTTGATATGATTCAAAAGCCTAAATTGAAGTTCAAAGAGTCTATTTTTCAAAAAGTCCGGCCTCGAATGATTTTGAGTTCTGGAATTTGGTCAAACGTTGGTTACAAGAAAAGTTGTCAAAATAGTAAATACGGGTCAGATTTAGGTCATGTTTAGGAGGGTAAAACCCTAACTTAAAAGTGGAATTAAGGTTAGCCAATCTACAGTAATTAAGTTCTATATGTATATAAAGAAACCCTAGAAGGAGAGCTTCTGATTGTGTGTCTAAGTAGGGTAATTAGGGCCATACTTTTTGGTGTGCAATCAGATCCGAATTGGGACAGTTTTGAAGTTGGATTTTATTTGGGATAGTTGTATATGTAATGAGTAATTGGGAATCACAAGGTAGTTAGTAAACTCATAAATGAACTTAGGTGATTTTTGGTATAATTTATGAAGGTCAGCAAGTAAGGGTTTTAAGAGGGTAAAGTTACACTAAAATTCTGCACTTTTGAACAAATTGTAGTTAACTAGTGTAAAGTGTTAATGAAGTGGTTAAGGTTGGGCATGGTGTCGGGGTGACCCATGATGGTTAATCACTCCCTTAGACATCCATCATATGTGTGTTACATGGACTAGAGCTTTTAGCTTGGTCGCGTGTAACCGTGTTTATTTATTTGTATAGTTGCGTGATAGAAATTGGAAGCTGCGTTTTGAGCATTCAGGTGAGTTACATAGTCTCACTTTTTACATTGTTTTAAACTTAGGATGGAAATGATGCAAGTGTTTAAATGAGTTTTGAATTCCTGTTATTATGTGTTAGTGTAAATGCATGGACTATTATGTGACTAATGTGCGTTATGTGCTACATGTTATGCGATGTGATATTAATGTGTGGCCTAGTCAGGAGGGTTACTTGCGGGTATTCATGGCCTGAGCTAGAGGGAAAGAGATTTGGTATAATCCAAGAGCGATTGAGGTCGTCTGCTTGGCGTTTGAATGATTGATTTGATTTGATTTGATTGAATTGCATGTTAGCTTGTATGTTAGTTAACATAATTGTCATGCAAAGCGTATTGTTTTATAATTGCAGGAATTGGTTAAACTGTTTTGGTAACGAATTGAATATGTGTGTCTGAAAACCTATGTTTCTCACCAACCATTGTGTTTACGTATAAGCATCATTTTCAGGTATTCAGCAGGATGAGATTAAGGTTAAGAAAAGTGGCTAGATGAACCCTAGGCAGTTGGCAAAGTTTAGTTATCTAGATTTCGTTATTTGTTTTGGATGATGAATGTTACTCCCTCCGTCCCATTTTTATTGTCCACGTTTCCTTTTTGGGATTTTCCAATTTAATTGTCCACTACTAAAAATAGATAAGGAAATTTGATCAAGTTTACGATATTACCCTTGTTTGAAATTATTATTACAAACTTTAAAGAAGACTTTAATTAATTAGCTAAGGGTAAAACTGTCATTCTGTCAAAAAGTAAGAAAGAGAAAACAGTAATAAATGCACTTTTCTTAAACTGTGTGTTTTTTGTCGGGGGGACAATAATTTTGGGACGGAGGGAGTATTTGTTTTGCTTGTTAGGAAGTATGAATGTTTGCATGTCATGACATTGACGTGAACTGCCTTTATTTCAATGTCATACGCCTTTTGAATTTTGTTGATGTGTTCAGGTATTTTCATGACACTGCGTGTCTATACCTTGTATTTTATGCATGTTTTAGTTTCTTTATATAGACGCCAATGTGTTGTGATGATTCTCTTTCTCATCCCGCCTTGCGTTTCCGCCTTGGCGGGGTGTGACATGAAGATTGTTTATGTTTACACGTTATATAATATTTTGACAAATATTACACAAATCTACTCATTAACAAGTACCTTTCATTGTCAATTATCACAACCTCGTAATACTACTGACTACCATTGTAGTATCGTCATTACATCATGATGCACATGTAGTTGACACTTTTAAAATGAATATTGTGCGATAAAGTCATTTCTTAAAATTCTCCACATGCGTGAAACCATTATCATGAAAAACATTTGATCAAAAAATAATGATCGTCAAAATTTTTGATTATATAGTATATGTCGCTGCAACGCACGATTACCCTCATGATAGAGATTACTAAAAAGTAAGGGGTGAAAACGAGCCGAGCCGAGCCGATCCTGCCAGAGCTCGAGCTCGGCTCGTTTTTATATATATAAAGCTCGAGCTCAGGCTTGAGCTCGTTTCGAGCCTTATATTTTAAGCTCGAACTCGGCTCGTGAAAAATTTCACAAGCTCGAGCTCGGCTCGGGCGACTATATGGTGTGTTGAATAAAACATAGTTCAAATGGAGCTCGGCTCGTTATTCTCACAAAGCTCGAGCTCGTTTACTTCTTTTAAACTCGTTTATACATATATAAAACATATATACGTATTTATTTATAGGGCTCGTTTATGCTTGCGAGCCTACTCAATCTTTTTGTATAGATCTCAAACTTGAGCTTCTAAATTTAGGCTAGAGCTCGTTTAGGCTCAGCTTATTCGAGTTTTTATCAATCCGATGTCGAGCTTTTCGGAAGAAAAAAAAAGGCTCGTTTCCACCCCTGCTAAAAAGTAATCACCTTATAAAACAAAAGGACAGATTGGTTTGGACGGTTGTTGTACTAGATTGACTCAAAATTGAAAATGTGTCTACTCAATTATTGAAAAAGATGACTAAACAATACGCAATAACTTGATCCAATATCTCCTCATTTTCTTTTCATGGTCCATCATTCAACTATCACACCTACCACTTTACTTCATTCATACTCCATTTTGAGTATTCACAATGGTTCATCTTTCAGAAATTTCACATGATCAATCATTTCACGTCCATGACGTATTTTTAAGCTTCAGAGGTGCTGACACTCGTAACAATTTCACTGATCATCTCCACAAGGCCCTTACAGATGCCAATATAGACACATTTATGGATGATGCTAAGATGAAAACAGGAGAAGAGTTGAAAACTGAATTGGTTAGCGCGATCAAAACATCGAAAGCTTCTATTATTGTCTTGTCCAAGAATTACGCTTCTTCGACATGGTGCCTTGATGAACTTGCACTTATTATGGAGCAACATAGGACTACCAACCATGTTGTTTTTCCTATATTCTATCATGTGGAGCCCACTGACGTTAGAAAGCAACAAAAGAGTTTCTTGGTTGCAATGGAAGAGCATAAACAGAAGATGGAGGCTGAGACAAATACAAAGAAGAAAAGTGAATGGGCTCAAAAGATAGACAAGTGGAAGAAAGCACTAACACAAGTTGCTGATTTAAAAGGGATAGATGCAAAAGACAAGTAAAATCTTTCTCTCTTACTATATTCTTTTAAATAAAAGTATGCTTAATTCTGTCTAGTTGATGATTAAGATTTAAGAGTAATAACTTATGCATATGGGAAAGCTTAATCAGTTTAAAGATAAGCTATTCTCTTGAATAAGAAGTTAAGCAGTTTCAACCATGGCACTACTTGTTTGCTTTAAAAATGACGCCAAATCTTTACGTAGATAAACAATCCCAAACACCCTAAGAGGAGAATCGAGATCTTTCATGATACTAATTATGAACTTCTATAAGAACAACAATTTTAAATGTCTCATTAGAATCAAAGATCATAATCCCTAAATACATATTCTATATATGCACTTTAATTGTTTGTTCATTTTCTGAGACACTACACATGTTTTTATATTAGTTATATATATCTAAATATTTGGGTGATATCATGTTTTAACAATTCATTAGAGCTTATTGTAGTTATATACTAGTATCTCATTATTTGGGTGGTATCTTCTTGTTTTAATTGGAATCTGTTCCAGGCGAGAGACAATACTTATTGAAGGAATTGTTAAAGAGATCCATATCAGATTAGATCTACACAAAAGGAGTAACATCCCGAAACTAATTGGGATGGAGTCTATAGTTAGAAAAATTACTTCGTTCTTGAAAAATCGATCCTCAAATACCGCTCACATTCTGACGATATGGGGAATGGCTGGGATAGGAAAGACATGTTTGGCAGACTATATCTTCAAGCTGCACTATCACGACTTTGAAAGAAGCTGCTTTCTTGATGATATCGAAAGAAGGTGTAGGGCACCAGATGGTTTGCTTGATTTACAAAAGAAGCTCCTTAAAGACATTCAAGATGGAAGTTGGATGGATACAAACGATACTGATGTGGGAACCTTTAAGATTGAGAAATCACTTCTTAGGAAAAAGACGCTTCTTGTTCTTGATAGTGTTGATAATTTTGAGCAGTTGGATGTGTTACTTGGGACAAAAGGCCTTCATCCTGAAAGTAAAATTATAATAACATCAAAAAATGGATCTTTAACAGAAAAATGTAGGCTGTTTCAAACACAAGTTCCTCCAAAGCACTCAAAGCATTTACTTAAAGGTCTAAATGAGGATGAATCTCTACAGCTTTTGAGTTGGCATGCCTTTGGAAGAAATGAACCAAGAGAAGATGACAAAAAGGGGTCAATAAAGGTTGTGGCATATTGTAAAGGGCATCCATTGGCTCTTAAAGTTTTGGGTAGTTCTTTACGGCATGAAGACGCTACCTTAGAGGGAATCTTAGAATCACTCGGAAAAGAAATCAATCCTAATATTCAAAAGGTCCTACAAATAAGTTTCGACACCTTGCCATACAAAAAAGACAAGGAATTATTTAAGCACATTGCTTGTTTTTTTGTTGGAGAAGATAGAAAGTTTACTGAAGAAATATTAAAAGCTTGTGGTGTATGCACATCATCTGGGATCAGGATTCTCATCAATAGATGCCTTCTCACAGTAGTATCATCTAATAATTTGGAGATGCATCAACTTCTTCAGGACATGGGGAGAGATTTAGTTCGTCAAGAGTCGCCTAAGGAACCATGGAATCGTAGTCTATTATGGCATCATGAAGAGAGTTTGGATGTGTTACAAAATAGCAAGGTATACGAGTAAACCATTGTGGTATAGTACTTTAATTAATTTGTAATGTACATATAGTCATATATACACATAACTATAATAAAATTATGTTATATCTGTTATTTCTCAGGGAACAGAAACAATTCAAGGACTTGCCCTTGACATGAAAAGATTTGATATTGAGACTTCACATGTATCAAGTATGCCAGTAAACGGAAGTTTGGATTTAGATCATTTCCGTTACTCAGCTGGAGTTATTTGGCGGCTATGTGGTTGGGTTTCAGGATTATGTTCCTCATTATATCCTAAAAACGGTGATTTTGAGGCACATACATTTAGCAAGATGTGTAACCTAAGACTACTCCAACTGAACTATGTAGAACTCAATGGATCATACAATATCATTCCTAACGGTCTAAGATGGTTATGCATGCATGGGTTCCCGTTGAGTTATATACCGTCAGACTTGCAGATGGATCATTTGGTTGCTCTTGACATGTCTCATAGCAATTTAAAACAGCTTTGGAAGGAGCCCAAGGTACTTCTTTTGACTTCATTTTAATTTACTTATCTTTGTAATGAATGCATATTTTTCATCTATTTCAATTCAACAGTTGCTCAGGTCACTAAAGTTCCTTAATCTCGGTAGTTGTCATGAGCTTGTTAGCGTGGGTCACTTCTCTTGGTTCCCTGCACTTGAAAGCTTGATACTTGAAAGATGTACAAGTCTTGATGAGGTCTGTGAATCAATCGGGACTTGCTGTGGTTCACTTGAAGTCCTTAATTTGAGTGAATGCATTAAGCTGAGAAAGCTTCCAAATAGCTTAGGGAAGTTGAAAAACCTTACAAAGCTATCAATAGCTGGTTGTTCAAACCTTTCTGCAATTAATGTGAAGGACATGGCATCACTAAAAGTTCTAATGGCTGACAATGTTAACATAAGAAACCATGCCTCTTCCTCTGCCATTGTGAAGGCTATACCGAAAGGTTTAAAGACCTCTGAGACAAAGCGTATGGAGCCACTACAAGTGCTTGAGGATAACAATTATAACATAGAACCCCAAGTGTCCTCCTCTGCCATTGAGAATGCTATGCCGAGAAGTTTCAAGACCTTTGAGATTTCTTTACCAATCTCATTAGTAAAATTGTCCCTTAGAAATAACAATCTATCTAATGAGTCATTTCCAAAGGATTTCAGTAGCCTATTAATGTTGAAGAGCTTATATTTGGACAATAATCCAATTGACTCCCTACCCGATTGTGTGAGAAGCCTTTCTAGGCTGGAGACACTCACTTTACGCAAGTGTGGTAGCCTTAAAACAATCTTGGGTGCTCAAAACACAATAAAGTATTTGAATATACAAGATTGTTCTTCACTGGAGAAAGTAACATTTTATCCAGAAAAATCAGCACCTCCGGAAGTTGATTATTATAGTGTTTCTACTATGAGTGAGCTTCAGGGCAAGTTTAAATTGGAAGCTTTATCAGAAGTCGACGAAGAGATACTACACAGTTTGGGCTGGAAACATTTAGAATATTCGAGATATTACTGTGTGATGATGAGCGATTGTGAAGGATGTTACCTCAGAGGAGATGATGTAATTCCAACACAGGTGATGCCTCATTATCTATACTGTATTTAATTTTCCTTTAGAGCACAAGGTATGGTGAGCCATGGCTTGAGCCATGGACGAAAACGCCAGCCCACGACGCGACAACCACACCGTGGGTGGCGTTTTCGGGTCTCGCGCCGCCACCACCAGCTGAGATGGTGGGCGAAAACGCGACTCGAAAACGCGAGACGCTGTACCGCGTCTCGCGTTTTCGGGTCTCGCGTTTTCGCGTGCATAATTTTTTTTATTTTTTATTTTTAAAAAATAGGGTCCTCTCATAACACCAAAAAATGTGGTGTTAACCAAGAAGCCACTTTTTGATGTTATGAGAGTTTTTTGGTGTTGTGGAAAAAAAAAATACATTTTTAGCCATGACTCAAGCCATGGTACCAAACCATACCTAGTGCTCTAATAAACAAGCAACACCTGAGTTTCAACTGATTCCATATCATAAATTTATTCAACTCCTTCACCTATATGTATTGAGAGGTGATTTGTGCACCATGTTTTTTTTTGCCATACACCACTAATCATGCATTACCGATTTGTACTGTGTGTATTACCGGTGTAATTTAATGGTGTATGACAAAAAAAATATGGTGCACAAATCATCTCCCGTATGTATTTAAATGCCTTAATTAATTTGTACCACCTTCTTACCAACCCAAGTACATTTCTCATTACTTATTCAAATGAATTGCAAAAGAAGCTTATCTTTGTGGTAGGTGTCACTCTTTGTCTCTGTAAGAGCATCTTCAATGCTAAGTTTTTAAAAAACTTTTTACTATTCTATCAAGCTTTTGAAAAGGTTTTAACCATTGTAGTAAAAAAATTTTAAAAGGGTTTTTGGCAAAGACTTGACAAACTAAAAGCTTTTGCAAAAAACTTTTCTCTCCTTATCATTCTTATTATATTATATTTATTTATTTATAATAAAGCTTTAGAATGACTTGATAGCATTTGTAAATGACTTTTTATTAAATGAAACATAATTACAAAGTGGGTAATTAATAGCAAAAAGTCATTTATCAATAATAAAACACCATCTTCGACAACACATAGCCGCCGCCGTCACCTACGACCAAACCGCCACCACCCGCCTTCACCTGCGACCAAACCCATTACACCCCCGCCAGATCTAGTAGATTCCGGCTTACTAGTTTCCCGTTGTTGGTTGATTCAAGGTTAGTGTCATGTATGTATGTTTGTTGACTAAGTTGAAAGGAAAATAAATCAAAAGTGAGAAACAAATACATGACATTGGCTAAATCTTTCATGACGGTCGTTCAAAAAAAATCTTTCATGACGATGGTGTGGCATGTGCCTTGGTGGCGATTATTATGTCATTATTAAAATGGGTGTTCTTGGAATTTATGGTAATTTATTCTGCTCTTAGTATGAAAATGTAATTTTGCTGTAAAATACATGACATTGGCTAAATCATTCATGACGATGTTTTTTGTTTTCCTGCAGGATATGCTTAAACTTTATTACAGTTAAATGATAAAAAATTTGAATGTTGAAGTGAAGCCAATCAAACAACATCTAATTATAAAGTTGGTGTTTGACGAGGAAAAAAATGGATTTTCTCGTCTATTTAGTTTGTGCCGATTACTATATGATAGCGTCTGGTATCCAGGAAGGACTACCTACGTTTTTAGAGATTTTGAAGGGTAATCTCTAAAAACGTGGGTACTCCCTTGTGGAGTAATCAATACGGCGTAAGTAGACGAGAAAATGATGTTGTTTGATTGGTTTCACTTCCACTTTACCTTCCCGTGAAGACATAATATAAAAGAAAGAAATTACTCACATGCACGTTGTTAAAGATTTCTAGAGATATTGCAGTATGGTTTTAGTTATAGGGCTTGTGTACAACATCTTTCGATATGAGTGGCGTATGACTTGGCTATGCTTCCTTACTTGCTGAAGTGTATGGAATGTTGTCACTGTAAGGATCCTTTTGCTCATTTCTGCAGCTAAGCTAATCAGCTGTGAACATGTCTCCCAAGAATTCCCAATCTCGCTCCCTCCGCCAACAATATGACGATAATCAACATGTGGGATTTCCATGTTTTGCGAACACCCTCTTCATTAATACCTCCATTCAAGTTGAGATTTGCAATTAAATGCTCAACCGAATCTACGAAGCGTTCATACCCAAGTGGTACGTTAGTCGTTCCGAAAGAAGCTGATCTCATTCCCCATAACTAGAATTAAAGGGTAATCGTATCGCATCTTCAATTTCATGCTTACAATCACTCAAAACATACGATTTCTTTCGTGGGATCCCGAATCCTATCACGTAAAAATTTTTACTAAGGATTTTTACGTGACAGGATTCGAGATCCCAGGAAAGAAACCGTACGTTTTGAGTGATTGTAAGCATGAAATTGAAGATGCGATACCATTACCTTTTAATTCTAGTTATGGGGGAATGAGATCAGCTTCTTTCGGAACGACTAACGTACCACTTGGGCACGAACGCTTCGTAGATTCGGTTGAGCATTTAATTGCAAATCTCAACTTGAATGGAGATATTAATGAAGAGGAAGTTCGCAAAACATGGAAATCCCACATGTTGATTATCGTCATATTGTTGGCGGAGGGAGCGAGATTTGGAATTCTTGGGAGACATATTCACAGAAATAGATTAGCTGCAGAAACGAGCAAAAGGATCCTTACATTGACGACATTCCATACACTCCAGCAAAAGTAGGAGTTCATGAAACTATCAAAGAACGGAAATTTCTCATGAGATTAGGTGAATGTGTAGAGCCAGTGACTTTACCGGACCAATTTGACACATATATAGCAAATTGGTCAAACATGAGCAAGGTGGCGAGGAAGTACGTCGTCCCACATGAAGAAAAGGGTAAAATACCCCACCACTTTTATGTGACAAAGAATGAAGAAAAAGTTATACGGGGTATTAAGCTCCTTGATCACAGTGCAAGCTCCATGTTGAGAAGGTTATAAAGAAGCAGGGAAAGCTTTGTTACTTTATGTTACATTTGCTATGCAAATCCAAGAAGGTTCGTAAAATATAAAAGAGTTATAATTTCGTTGAAATATAACCATATAAGATTTTGATTATAATAATCCATGTGCAGGATAAGGAAAAGCATAAAGAACCTGAAAGTTTGGATGTTCTAACAGCTCCAAAAGCACTTGTTCAAGTTGGATGTAACAAAACATTTTGTGATTGCGGCAATACCTATTGAGATACCTGTTGAGAATGGTGCAGCAACACTGAACATGGCTAAGCTTTACGGAACGGCTAAATTTAACAATGGATCAGAATATGAAACAAATTCATCATGGGAAGGACCTGTTGTTGGTATTGATCTAGGGACAAGGCATAGTTGTGTTGCTGTATGCGTAGACGATAAAGTTGTGATTTTGGTGGAAGACGGTCAATCTAACAAAACGACGCCGTCTTATGTTGCCTTCACGGAATCAGAGAGGCTACTAGGCCATGGCGCGAAGAATAGTGTGTCCAGGAACCCAAAGAACACAGTTTATGACGTGAAACGTTTAATCGGTAGGGCTTTTTTTGAAGTTGAAAAGGATTTAAGAAATTGGCAGTTCAAAGTTATATGTGGAGCAGCTTCGGAGCCCAATATCGTTGTGGAGTACAAGGGTAAGGAGAAGCGCTTCACCGCTGAGGAAATCTCCTCCATGGTCCTCGTCAAGATGAAGGAAATTGCTGAGGCTTACCTTGGACAGAGTGTAAAGACCGTTGTCGTCACAGTCCCCGCTCGGTTCAACGACTCGCAACGTCAAGCTACTAGGGATGCCGGAGTCATCGGTCTCAATATAATGCTCATTAATGAGCTTACAGCTGCAGCCATAAATTACTGTTGTCTTACTAAGGAATCTAACAGCATTCAAAATAAGAATGTCATCGTCTTTGATCTTGGTGGTGGTACCTCTGATGTGTCACTTTTGACCATTGAAGAAGGTGGGGTTAAGGTTATAGCCACAGCCGGAGACACCCATCTTGGAGGTGGAGATTTTGACAACAGAATGGTTGAACACTATATTGAAGAGATTAAGCGCGAGAAAGGCAAGGATATGACTGGTAACGCAAAAGCTGTTAGTAAGTTGAGAGAGGCTTGTGAAAGGGCGAAGGAAAAACTCTCATCTTATACTACAGCAAGGATTGAAATCGAAAATCTATACGAAGGTGTGGGCTTTGACTCCTCAATCACCCTCCAGAAATTCGAAAGCTTGAACAAGGACTTGTTTAAAAAGTGTATTCTTCTAGTCGGTGAGTGTTTAAGTATAGGGAAGATGGATAAGAAGTCAATTCACGATGTTGTTCTTGTTGGATCATCCCGTATTCCAGAGGTTCAACGACAGCTTAAGGAGTATTTTAATGGAAAGGAGCTATACAAGAGGCTCAACCTTGATGAGGCTTTTGCGTACGGTGCTGCTGTCCAAGCCGCTATCTTGAAGAAGGGCAAGGGAAAGGGCAAGGGAAAGGGAAAGGGCAAGGGCAAGGGCAAGGGCAAAGAGATGTCACTAGTTAAAAAAGAATAGGAGGTGTGTCAATTATGTCAATTTCACTTGAATTATTCTGTAAAGTAGAACATTCATTGAGCAGGTTTCTGTTTGGCAGAGACTTTGGTGCACTCCACACTCGAACCTTGTGAAGATGCAGATTTCACATTTTCCGTGAACTTTAGCCATGAGGATCACAGAGTCTATGTTTGTTTCCGTCCTTACCTTAAAGGGAATTACCTCAGAGATTTATCGCGAGTCTTGTGTTTTCCTTGAAGGGAATTACCTCATATATCTATGCGTCCTTGGTCGTGATTTTGCACATGTCGTCATGATTAATAACTCTCCTCAGGTGTGATTTCCAAACTTTATTTCACGAAAATTGCAAAAACTAAATATGGCATATAGTGTAAGTAAACTGTTTGATGAATCATTGTACACATATGAAGGATCTCTCAACGAAGATGACAAGCAAAACAAAGATGTGACAAAATGGGTAGTTATTTGGTCATAAATCATAGTACAGATTTATGTTAGTTCATAATAATCTACGTTTTCAATAAAATGATTTAGGAGGATATAGGCATGGAAAACTCATCCTGGGTGACTTTGACAACTTATATCTTCGTAGCTAATTTCTTAAGAGCATTTTACTTTTTTTGGCTGCTAAAAAGAACCCAAGTAACCTATTCATTCATCATATATAATGCCTTGCTGCTGCTGCAGGCATTTGGATTTCAAGTTGACAATGGCATATTGGCATACCAATAGAGATCTGGTTTCATGACTGTTCAGATCACCCAGAAAACCTGAACAAAAATCATGATAGGGAGCTTCATGCGGAAGACCATTGTTTCTGTATCAAGAAGACGAGGCTATGGTGTGTAGTTTGAGTCCTTGAAAAGAGTTTGTTTGTTTGTTGACTTAAATTTATATCTGTTTTCAGTTCGCATCTCATGGCAATGAAATTCATTAAGTTTTTCCCCACAAATAAGACCCAACATATGAACAGTTTGATGTTTTAAACGACAAAAAGGTTTTTTTTTGCTTTGCTTTACTATAAATTAGCATCGTAAGAAGCAAGCTTAGCTTGTTTCAAATGTTTTTTTCAAATTTTTGTCTTTCCTTGTCAAAGGAACACTTGGAACATTTTTGTCAAACCGTACTTAAAACCATGATACGGCGGGAACGCGGTTTTCTCTTGTTGCACATTTAACGTTTTTCCTTTTCACTTTCTAAAACTTCTTGAACTGATCATATGATTGGTAAATATATTTTTTCTCATCTTGTCAATGTTATACAAACTGGGTTTCGACTACTCGACTAAATTGTTCAAATTATTAGGAGTTTCATAACCAAGACAGAATCTCCCATTAACATTATCTTTTGTTGGAAACATCATGTGAAAAGTGTAGAAGGGTAAAGAATCTGTATATCTCATTAACAATATTCCGTACCATATATAAACATATGGAGAACATTCTAAACTTGGGCTTGAGCCCGTTACACGTAAAAGATACAAATACAGGCTAACACTCCCCCGCAGTTAGAGCGGGAGGACTGCGAACGCTCAAACTGGATTTAAACTCTTCAAACAATGCTGAAGGCAAGCCTTTGGTGAAAATATCTGCAAACTGATAACGCGAAGGAAAATTGTGACCGTAGCACAACTTAAACCGTTAGGGTGTGGACTTGTGACCTTAGCACAAATCACCAACACCAAAGGGAAGTGACATAATGGATTCAAAGGTTTGTTGAAGAATACGGCTGGGAGGATATTAGGGTTTTTAGGATCTTTTTAGGCCTGATACAATGTAGGAGGGTAAAGAATCTGTATATCTCATTAACAATATTCGGTACCATATATAAACATATGGAGAACATTCTAGACTTGGGCTTGAGCCCGTTACACATAAAAGATACAAATACAGGCTAACAATTTTTACTTATTTGCATTATTTTTTTTATAACTGTTAGCATTTCTATTATGCTAGAACCTTATTTCGTAGCCACTGACTGAATGTTTTTTTGCACCCGCCGCAAAGCCTGAGCACAAAACATCTCGTTCACAATAATTTCAACTCTATTTTTTCTCTAAAAAGGTCCCTTCTTACTTCTCTATAACATCATCACCACCACACACCTCCACTAACCACACCATAACCTTCCTATGTGCATCACTGCTTTTCGTTGCGCCGCCACCTTTCATCAATTTCACTTTCTCGCGAGACTTACTTTTGATTCCATTTGTTTTTAGTGTAGATCTATAATTTTGGGCTTGATTTGGTTCGTTTAGTCGTTTGTCATAGATCTAACGTTTAAAATTTTCACCCGAGATCTTGATCTTTTATAATTACGTCCTTCACAACCCCAACCCTTAATTTTTCGGTTGTTAGTCCTAATCAGATCAGAACAATCCAACAAATACTCACATAATGTTACAAATTAAAGCCCATGGACCTTAAGACTTGCCATGGGGTGTTTCGTTTTAGCTTAATCTTTTAATTAGCGGTGTTCATTGGTTCGGTTATCGGGTTGTTCGATTTATCAGGTTATGTTAGCTAGGTTAATTTTTTTCTGGGTATAACCGAAAACCAAACCAAACCGAACTGAATTCAAATTAGATTAAACCGAACACCCATAACTGAAAACCGAACAGAATAACCGGAATTACATATTTTAATTATTTATTCATTTATATATATATATATTTTTAGCACAAAAAAAATCTTCAAGCTTAAAAAATATTATTTACACTAAAAAAGAGTTTTAATATGTTCTTTTTATATAAATCTTACATATATATAACAGGAGACATTTGACTATTTAATGCCACGTCATCTTGGATGCCATGTCATTACTATTTTTTTTTTGGTAAAATTCGTTTTTTTTTGTAAAATTTGTAGCCTACAAGTTTTGAACTTGAGTTGTTTGTAATATTAACAAACCACTTAACCAGTAAACTAGGTGATTTTTTTGATTATATCTTGCAACTTAAAATATATAAGGTCATGCAAAAGATAATTACTTCTATTCTATTGATTCTAAAATTCAGTATATATTTTAAATATTCTTTTTAGATAATTTAGGAATTGATTTTAAGAAGATATATATCACAAAGAATCCACTGGATAATTTCTTGGAAAATAATTATAACTTATAATATGTTTAACCCAAGGCTGTCAAACTCGCGAGTTTACACGTAAGATCGTACGATCTTACGTGTCCACCTGATAAAATCGTGTAGGATC